>JAPYZJ010007846.1:0-11424 GCA_030522765.1 Ophioninae sp. B BG-2022a
TGATCTGGGACCCATACATGCTTATATCAATCGTCTTAGAATTTCACCTCCTACCCCCCATTTCACGGATGACATTCTTAGCTGGGACACCCTGTATATTTTCGGCCTTTTCGAGAATTACTTTTTTTTAAGTAACTTTATTTATTCTGAACGAAAGTAACGTAAATAATAAGCCAGGCGATTATTAAGAGTGAGAACGTTGGGGTGCTTTATTAATAATAAAGCATCACGGTTTACATCATTGAGTACGTGATTATTTTCTTTCAATACATGATGTCACATAGTAGCCGAGTTTTTACGTGTACGCTCTTATCAGACACACTGTAAAATCATGAAATTGCTGCAATGATAAGCCATTAAAAAAAACATTTTTGCTTCAGTCTCGCATGCTACGAAAATCACGTTTCTACATTTACGTATTCTCTTACCCTCGTATTTTGCCAATGTTGAAATTTGCAATACTAAAATTAAACTAAAAAGATTTTTTTTCTGATCTACTATTCAACAGTCTTTAGTTACCAGTTCTAGTAACTATTTGTTTGTCTAGTTCTAGTTCGAGTTGTTTTCCAACTGTGTAAGCTTGAAAAATAAACCTCTGCAATAAATAGGTTTTGCATAAAAAGGCTTTTTCGAAATACTAAAACAACGATAAAAAAAAAAGGGGGTTCGTTGCATTCGAACGATGCAAATTTCATCGTCATTCGAACCTCGGGTGTAATTGCCCGTTGATCGAGATCGCACGCGTCATTCAATCCCGATTTCAATTACAGGGTGCAATCGGAAGTACCGCAAAGACTCAAGAGCCGGAGGGCCTTGGTTGCGTGTACCGATGTGAGCATAATCGTGCGATTAGGTGCAATAACTTGTTCCATATGCTTATATATCTGTATATATAGGGAGACTTGTATATACGTAGCTCATTCGCTTCTGGGCTTGTCGCGACGGCCCACAATGTGCGATCTTAAGCCAGCTTTGGAATTCGAGGAATTTCTCGTATTACATCCTGAGAGACGAAGACGGAACCTTACCTCGGGAATTCGATCGATCGATTACAATATGCATGTACGTATCGCATACATGACGATAATTACGATCCGGTATGGAACATCGCCTCGACGACAAAAGCTCCAGATTTCCTACGGAGCTCGCCTAAAGGGCGCGAAGAAACGAATTTGTACTCTAGTTCAAAATTGAGGGACATAACATTTTTATTTGTTTTTTTTTTTACTATTTTTTCAAGCATTGAATTTGTGAAAAATGGTCGTATGGAAATGGAAAGAAATAATTTCGCAGCTTCAAGTGTCTAGTTTTGAAATCGGTCGGCGAAAAAAATTATGAGCAATTGCTGTTGAGCAATCGAAAGAAACAGCGTGAGACGAAAATTTTACTAATTTTTGTTCTTTTTTCCAATCGTCAACTGGCTCGGGATTTTCTTTTCAATTCAATCAATTTATAGGGCATTTTCTCTACTCCTCTCCTTTGAATTTTGAGCTATTTGTTTTGTCACCCTCAATATTGATTTGAAACGAGTACAACATAATCACGTTGTACAGTTTTTCACCAATTTGATAACTACTGTAAAAATATTTATGGAAAGATTAATTGCCAATTTTGTTTATCTAAGAAATCAGAAAATTAAAAATAAAATGTCTAAAATTAAAAAAGCAGATTTTAAAATTTTTTTCGAATTGTTAAAACATTGCAGGAAACAATATTGATCCATTTTTTACAAGATATAAATCAATAAACGGAAATAAAAAATGTTGAGGAATATTCCATGGTTAATCACGGGGAGAAATATTCGACCATTACCAGACAGCTAGAAAATGAATGACGTTGCGCTAGTTCAGTGGCAAGAAGTTGACGCGAGAGAAACGTCAGTTCTTTTTCTTGCACCGAACATTTCTGCATTTCTGCTTCTGTAACTTTCGTTTCTTTTTTTTTTCGTCTTTTTCACCAATTCTCGCTTCGTGTGCAAAGAGCCAAGCACGTCCTCGCAAGTCTCGGTGTACGCTTGTCAGAAAATTCACGGGAGCAACGTTCCTCACTTTTTCGCCCTCGACTGCTCCCTTTCAGAGTGAAATTTTTGTGCGGCATACCGTATGCATCAGGAATGAATTTGGTATAACGATCGGATGGAGGAGATCTTGGAATGTTACTGATAAGGAAGGTCTGAAGAGTAGGAGACGTTTTTCTTTAGGAATTATTGATTTTTTGTTCTTTGGGAATTTTTTTTTTAAAATAAAAATTAAATTATTTTAATCCTCTGCGATGATCTGGGATCAAAATGATCCCAAGTTCCACTTTTTATGATTACTGCAATTTTTCTTGATTATCGTTCCTTATTCCGAGTACGAATTTTTCATGATTACCCTTAATTATATCACTTCAAAATGGGCCCTCTTCAGATATAAAAATAAATAACTTTTTTCGAAATGCCCACTATGGTGCTATTTTTTCCAGAAACTATCATACCTCAAGAGTATAACTTAAAAATTTTAAGAACAAAAATTGAAAATTGTGGATCTTATGATTTTTTACAGAAAAACAGGTCTTTTCACGCATTGAATTCTTATTATTTTTCCCCTGTTTTTAAAAAATTCTCTAAAAAAAAAAATAATGAGATTATTGCATTCTAGGATGTTCAAACCGACATCCTGGATTTTTTTAGCCATTCGAAACGATAGGATTAACGCAACAGTGATTTCGGAATAGGATCGTTGTTTTTTTTCTTCATTTAAACACTGAATGACAGAACAATGGAATAAAATACACGAAAAAAAATCAAATACCAATTTGTCCCCGTGAATAATACGATTGAGCAAATCAGGAAAAGCAAGTTCAGAATTTCTCTACAATTTCAATAAAACCGTGGAGTTTGGGTCAATGACGATTTTTTGGGCTGATATCTTCGTTGCATTTGAACGATCGAAACTTTAACGTCATACTGCAGCCTTAAATGGAAACCAGTCATTTAAAGAATGTATGTACGCCTTCGTAAGCTTTCCAGTGTCTTTACCTCACGTCGTGTATACGAAAGATGAAACGCAAGCAAAATCTGACTTTACAGAGGGTTAAAGTGTAATCGATACACGTCTGAGGGCTCGAGGGCTTGAGTTTCTAGAGTACGTTAGACGGCGAAAAATAAAGGATCTCTGGGTGGAAATTGAGGAGGGGGGATAAGGGTTAGGGCGAAGGAGTTGAAGGGTGGCAAAGAGGAAGAACGAGGGCACGTAGAATGAAGCCAAAACAAATTTAACGGCCGAGTCGGAGATAGCGATTCGTATAGGCTCCCTCTTACATTCGCGTATATATCCTTTATATATGCTTGGGGAGTTATAGGATAGGTATATGAGAGACTTGACAGGTAGGGCTCTCGTAACTCAGGAGGCGGCTTTCCGCTCGGCACTCACCGGCCCGGCCCGTTTTTCACCCTCTCACGTAACTTCAACGAATATCCCCCCCGATACTCCTCATTCGAGTATGCGCGTGTGAAAATATGAGCTCTTCTTGCCAAAATGAAAAGATACAAGGCCTACCTTCTTTTCCAGTTTTATTATTTATCACCTTCAACGAAGATTCCAACATATGGGGTAGTTAGGGGCTTGACGTTTCCATCCTTCAGAACCAACGAAATTTTTCTTCTCAACTTCTTATTTGAAATTCCGAAATTATGATTTCGGTAGTTCAGAGTCGTATTTCGCAAATTACTTTTGACGAAAAAGTCAAACGTTGAATTCGGATTCTGGAAAATTCTTGAATCATTTTACGTGGCACAAATATGCCGAAGGGATTGTGAAAAAAAAATTTTCGTTGCGTCTTAATTAGGCAAATTTTGATATAGTTTTCGTTGCGTCTTAATTACGCATATTTTGGAATAGATATCTTGAAATTTTTATCGTATTTTAAATAGTGAACAGGAATACCATCATACGGAAAATTTGTGTCACAAAAAAACATGACGTATGATCGTTGGAATTAATCGAAAATTGAAGAAATTGATTTTTTCCTATTCTCAAATATTGTTAGACTGTTTTAAAATGTAACCAGATAACTGAGGAAATAATAAGTGAAATTTGCATCGTTGCACGTCAACGATGCAATTTTAACGTAATAAAAAAAAGAAACTACGAATGAAGAATTTGAAAAGTTTTATTTCGCGAGCTCGCAGGTAATCGTCCTTTCAACTTTTCACAAGTAAAATTATACCGTTGGCTAATCAAACGGCTCGAGTCCGAGCCCCGAAGACAAGCGAAAATAAAAAGACAATTTTACGGACGTTTTAGTTAGCATCTTTCCTCGAGAGTCGAGGATCTTGAGCACTCCAGTCTTCGTGGTTGAAACCGAATCTGGAAGAAGCCAATTAGAGGGTACCTGGGAGGTTCCACCTCGACCTCGCGTTATCCTAATCGACCTACTTTGCGAACCGCGAAAATTGCACCCTTGAGAAACCACTGACGTATACCTGGCGTACCGTTTCTCGTAAAATGAATATGACGAACTGCGTGTTTCATACCGTGGAAGGGTCTCGCGTAGCTGAGTGAGAAGGATAAATTTTCTTCGTAACAAGGACGTCTATCGAGACGGCGTTCGACCTAGTTGAAGGACCGCAGAGGCAGCTCTGACGAAACGTTCGCAACCGCCCCTCAATATTTTTGGAATCACTGGCAAATCGTATTCATCGCACGAAGTCCCGCTTCGTTCAGAACGAAACTTGTCGACGTTGAATTTTTTATTCGTAAAATGCAATGGTTATTTAAAAATGTATTTTCTTTTTATCATTATTCAAATTCAATATCCGTAAAAATATTCAAACACTTTCCGTAGTAGGATTATGTAAAGACTTTTTTAGATAAGAATACGTAGAAATATTCAAACGATTTTCTAATAAATAAAGAAAAATAAGTAAATTAATTTTTGCTTTTCTAAATAAAAAATAGTAAAAACTAATCGAAAAATCGAGGAGAGAAATTTGAAAGAATTGGTTTTTGTTGCTCACCAATGATTTTTTTTTAATTTTCTTCTCTCTATTATTATTCAAGGCCTTTTTTTTAAATCGTCAAAATGTCAAAATACTTTCATAAAAATTCAAGCCATTTTTATAGTAAAAATTAAGAAAAAATCAAGACAAGCAGTTTGAAAGATTTTTTTAAATTTCATTATTTGTATAATTATTCAGTCTTCTTTGAAAACAGTTGTAAAAATTCTCTAATAAGAATTCGTAGAAAAACTTAAGCTTTTTTCGTACTCAAAACTAGTAAAAAACCAAGTCGAGTAATTTTAAAAAATTGATTTTCGTTACTTTCCATTTTTTCCCGCTTTTTAAATTATTATTTTTAAAAAAGTGTTAATTCATCCTAATTCATTAGAGAAGATTTTCAATAAATACTCATATTATTCTCATAGCTGAAATCTGTCAAAGAAAAGTGGCATAATTTTCAAGAAAAACTATGATTTTCGTTGCATCTCAACAATGCCAATATCAACGTCATAGATAAGTCAGGATTTGTTTGGGTTCACGGTTTGGTATTCACGGTACGACCTCAAGGCCTCGATATTTCGAGCACAATACGTCGCTGATCGGGTCCGTAATGAAGTTTCCACAGGTGAAAACGGTGTATACTGTCGTATACACATAAATTCCCCCACATCTCTAAAACTCAAAATCAAAGCAGTCGAAAGCGGAAATGAGAAGGTCTGCGAGAGATACAACGATTCTTCTGATCTTTCATCAATTTCCTTAATTAAGAAGCAACAATGGAAAGGCTCCCTTCAGCGAGGCCGGAAATAAAAAGAAAGCATCGTATCTCTCTCAGAGTTGCATCGAGAGACTCAACGAAACGAAATTTTCTATCTCACTTCTCGTATAATAATCCGTTCCCGCTCGCGGTATTTCCATTCGAATGAAAATACTTTTCGTAAGATACATTTATCTTTCATTTCGCACTGCCGGTTATCTCGATAGCGAAGATGGAATGAATTACCTTCCACAGCTGCACTCCACTTCGTACGAGTATTCAAATAAAATATACGGGATGAAGCGGACGATCTCTCGAAATCGGAATTATTCACGTCCCCTTATCTCCCGCGAAGAATTTCACTTCGCTGTGCGAAAAGATCGAAGGGAACTCTACCATTTTTCGCAAAGTTTTTATTTACTCGCTTTTTTTTCTATCTGCTTGTATGTTTGGATTTGTTTGAATTTTCTTTTCTCTTCAAATAATCGATTTCTAATTTCAACTAATTGTACCACGATTTCATTAACTCTTTTTCTCGTCTATCCGTTTGTTCTTTTTATATACTCGTTATAAATATGGCAAACGATTTTTTAAATTAAGATCCGGACAATCCGGAGACTTGAAGCTGTCAAAAGCTCTCAGCTGGATCATAGACAGACAGAGTAGTACATATAAATAAATCAATTAAAAATATATGGTAATATAAATAAAAGTTGACCGAGAAGAATATAATAATTTTTCCTAGCCCAATAACGATTATACTACAAATTTGTGATTATGAATTTCCAGTAGCTATGAAAATATCTGTCTAGTTATAAATCTGCATTGTGTTAGGAGAAATTATTTCACACTTTTTAGTCCCTTTACGACACAGAGATAATATTTAAAAAAAAAACTTAAATAATGATTTTTATCATGGTACCTTTTTACTACTATTTTAGTACCATTTAACTCCTATTTTCGAACCATTTTACTGCTATTTTATTCACGAAGGTTTTTTATACGACGCAAACAAGGAGACGAAAGAATTGATGATCATTCTTTGATTGATCGGTAACAGTCTCTAAATTGTCGAGGGAGGAGTGTATGAGAGTAAGAAATCGAGGGAAAAAAATATCGGGAGTGAGAAAATGGTTCTCCGCTCGTCGATCAGGTGAAAAACGTCACTCGTAAACTCCGGTCGGTCGATTACCGTTGAATCCCGTAATTAATCAATAGAAAAAAGAAAGTACCGGGTGACACGATCAATCGAAAGGACACTCGATCTTTTCTGTACGTCTGTCTGCCCTCCCTCTCGCTCCCTGTCTCTTTCCAGAGTTCCATAGACGGGACTTCTATATTCCAGGATTGGGTGACGGTGAAGAGCAACGTCATTTCTATCATCGGTAGGAGTGGGTCTCCAGCAGAGACCAAAGTGGGTGAAAAGTGGATCGAGCGCGGGCGCTGTGCCAATTCTTGGCGATCGTCGCTTATCGCACTCTCCTCGAAGCGGCGTTTTCGCTGATAAATAAAAAAGAGTCCGGAGGAGGGCCAAAAGAGAGCGAGAGAGATCGAGACGTAAAAGAGAGAAAAGAGATGTCTCAGGACGAGGACTGTTTGAGATAAGGACGAAAAGAGTGAGGCGCTGGCCGATCGATTTTCGACGAATCGAACGAAGAGCCCTCGTGTACGGATAAGATTGTGGGAATATTATGCATCGCTATGGTTTATTTCGTACTCGATGCAGGTGGACATTTTTTGTTCGTAAGCTTCGAGTTTAAGCTCTGCGCCATTTGCTACATCTTTCAATCCTTCCTCCTTCCCCGCTCCCATTTTCGAACTTAACTTTCCAGGAGTCCAGTGTCCTACTCCAGGCAAATTTTGTACGGATTTATCATTGAGAATCAAACTTGTGTTATCACGTATTGTTGTCTGAACTTACTCCAACACTATTTAATCGTCTGGTCAATGATCAGGTACCCGGGTATCCATTTCAGCTTTGCAGATAGAATGTAGAACTTTTTCTTTTAAAAAACTGTATAACTGTCTGGATCCCCGAAATTTAACTAGTTTGAAACACAATTTTCGTCAATTTTTTTTTGTAATCAATTATTTAATAATAGTTATTAACTATCAAACTTGATACCTCCTTCGTAAACGATAGTGTTTATTATTTATTTCAAAGTCAAATTACCGCAATGCTTTAATAGGTAGTCTCTTTAGCGTGTACCTATTAGCCCGACATTCATGCATAATAACTTCAGTGGATAACCGGATACCTGGTTATTCAACGAAGGAGGTATCAAGTTTGATAGTTAATAACTATTATTAAATAATTGATTATAAAAAAATTTGACAAAAATTGGGTTTCAAACTACTTAAATTTCGGTCATTGACCGGACGGTTAAGCTATACCGCGTTTGCCAAGGATACGGGAAAACTTTATTTTCATGATTTCTTGGTGTAAATTCCTTCGATTACTTTGAATTGAACAAAATAGATGTTGATGAGTGAATAAATATTTTTCGAGAAAGATAAAAGGTCACCTTATTTTTTGAACTAACCTGGTATTTTGCAAAATAGTTGAACCAAGACATAAATAAATCATCAATTTACTCTCTCTCTCTCTCTCTTTTTCTTTCTTCTCTCTCATTCACACAATTTCCTCGAGACTGTACCATAGACGAAAGTGGTAAACGTCAGCTCAGAAGCAAAGACTCGCAAACTATTGTTCGAGTTTCTGGTGGAACTGGCTGGCCGATATTCTCAAACGATTACGCCACTGGCTGCGTCTGGCACAGCCACCAGCTAACTCCTAGAGAGTTGGGGTACTATCCATGAACTGGTCCATCTGATAATCGACTAATGTGCCACGTCGTTGTTAAACCAACGGGGGTTGTTAGCCGAAGCAGTATTCAACGTTCATCTCGCTCGTATCGTAATTGTGTCTCCTCTTTCATAACTCGGAATATACGCGCAGTTCCCCGATACACGAATTATCGGAATTTTTATGGCGTACGCGTTCGTTGTTCGTCTACGAGGCGGGACAAATTCCGGCGAATTCGGGAGACACAGGTAAATCGGAAAAATATTTTACAATCTCGTGGAAACGAAGTAATGAGTAATTTGCAACGACTCGTATATACGGCTAATTGGTACAGCGCATTGTTCCCAAATATAATTGCCGCGTGTGCTGAAAAATTCCGATGCCTCTAGAATTACGAAATTTTATGGACGAATATCGCTCTAGGGAATATTGAGAAAGAAGAATTTGGTGGAATACAGGCTTCCGAAATAATTACGTTCGCGTCTCGAGTATCGAATTATTACGAAGATAATTGACAGTTCCGTTTAGTTTTTTACTCCTCAATCCGTTACTTGTCTATTGTACAGATTCGCAATCCAAAAGCTGCATAAAATTGTTTCACGTTTTCTTGCACATTTTTATTCACTGAAACTGGGAAGATATTTTTTTCTATATCGTCAGATTTTCTTGCAATATTCAACTTTTTACATTTGATTACGCATGAAATCTCCCTTTTTCAAAACGACATTTGGTATCTTATTCTTGAATAGAAAAAATCACATCCAATAATGATTTCTCACATTAATTTAAGAATTAATGTAAGAAATATAATTCTAAGAATTATAAATATGTTAAAAATATAATTAGGTATATTATAACCGCCAATTATAATCTTCAGTAAATTAATAAATCAATTATAAAAATCATAATGATCCATTATACAAAAATGATGCATAATTTATTACAATAAAATATATTCATTTTTTTATCGCATTTTCGCTTCGTCAATGGAAATTATATTCGTTTTCAAAAAAAAAAAAAACTGCGTGACGGAGGCACGATATCATTTTTGGATTCAGCATTTTAAGAACATAAAATTCATCGAAAATATTACATGCAGCTGATTTTTTTTTCAAACCTCTATTATTATTATTATTATTATTATTAAAAAAGCAGAAGAGTTGTTCAAATGATAGTACACGAAAGTATCGCAAACGCAAGGTTGATTGTTCGAGATAAACTCGTTGATCCAGATGACAGTCTAAGAGAAAATGTGTCGGTGAGTCCCTGGTTCTTATCATATCCCTGCAGGGATTTAATAGGGACGTCGTAGACTTTCTGAACCCTCAGCGAGGTCCTATAGTCGCGTGTTATCTTTGAAACTGCGCGGTGCTGATGAGGCTCGGATCAAAGTGAAGACGGTTCGTTGGGTGCTTGGCAATGCGCAGGCCTATATCTCGGATCGGTGGATGATGCCGAAATGATACGGGGAAGACTTTGATCAAGTTTTGTTAAAAAAAAGAAAAAAAATATATCCTGATCATTTAATCTCAGTTCTTTGCTGATTGTCGCCGTCAAACCTTTGCGAAGTATGCGCGAACGCACACGTTCGTTTGGAATCTGTTCCAAGTGCATTGTACGCGAACAGACGGATCCCCCAAAGAATTCATACGTCTCTTTTTTTGTACGTTCTCGAAAGCTCGAAGCTTGTACGAAAAGCCCTCGCTTTCTCGCTCCCTCTATACTTTCAGGGGATATCATCAAAGAAGGAAACTTCCATCGCTGGGATATGGGACTTTTGAGACGAAAGCCAGCCTGGCTGGCTGATGTCAAGGAGCTCCGAGTTCCGTTCGAGATGAAAAGTGCAATCTGGTCTTTTGCGTCTCCCTTCTCAACGAAAAGTTCCGACGTCTCGATTTTTCAAAGTTCAACTCGGATTTTGTCGACTAACGATTATTTTTCAAATTCAGATCGCTGCTTGAGTTATTACGTGTTCGAATTTTTTTGTCGTGAAAATTCATGATCGATTCTCCCGTGCAAAAATAATAAAAAATCGGCGTCTCAAATCGGCATTCTTCCTGAGGCGAGATATTGCGTCAAAGTGCAGTTGAATAAATCTATAACGATAATTACAGTCGATTTTTAGTGACGGGGTTCAAAACGATTTTTGACATATATTCTTTTTGAATAATCCGTACGTTTTTTAAAACAATATTCAAACTTGAAAATCTACTTATTTTCTATATTAATGTGTTTTCTAAAAAATCTCTATTTTCTCAAATTCTTATTAAAACTGCAGAATGCGATAGGATAATTATCCAATGGATCAGAAAGTAAGAACAATCCTGGAAATCCATAATTTCTCCATGGTTTTCCATCGTCGACGATCACCCTCTTCCACTTTCTTATCTTTTCGTTTTTCTCACTATCTCTCAGAGACTCTCTTCTTTAAGTCACCATTATCGATCCCTCATGTCAATACGTATAGACGTTTCAGTGACTTCCACAGTCGAATTCAGCAATAAAAAGTTCATCAAATCGTATTAATGCAAATTTCAACGTCACGGTTTAAAAACCCTATTCTAGATTCCATCAGAAGTTTTCAAAGCTCTGAAAAGTCTACGATCACGAGCTGAATTTTCGAACTCACCGACTACACGTTGATCCGGTGAATCTTGAGTCAGGTCGCTGCACAGTGCCGAGATAATTCAACGAGGGAACACATATCGCGATTCTCTCTCTCTCTCTTTTTCTCTTTCTCTATTTTCATGAATATATCTATATACACTTATATTTCTTGGCGTATATATACAGGGTGTCCCAGCTAAGAATGTCATCCTTGAAATGGGAGGTAGGGGGTGAAATTCTAAGACGATTGATATAAGCATGTATGGGTCCCAG
>JAPYZJ010007847.1:0-14200 GCA_030522765.1 Ophioninae sp. B BG-2022a
CACATTATTTAAAGACCCTTAACGAAAACGAAAACTGCGTATTCTACCAATCACTGGGATAGTTTTTTTAAAACATCGATCTTTTATATTATGTTACTTTGATATAATGTGAACTTGCTGCTACGGAACCCTTCATAGGCGAGTCCGACTCGCACTTGGCCGATTTTTTTTTCCTTTTTTCGAGTGTACGAAATTTAATACGTTTGTTGAACGTTTTCAGAAAAATTTTCGAAAGTCATTACGGTGGATGCGCTGAAAGCTTCACTCCGTACTTCTGGATGCCCCGATGGGTCAAGGGTATCACGGATCCGTCTGCGCGGTTCATAAAGCATTACGCAGCCGAAGGCAAAAAAATCGAAAACGGAAAAAACTGACCATGCAACCCGATAAATGAAAATTTTGAATCCCGCCGTTACCACGATATCCACGATTTGCAAAACTCGACTTTTTATCACCGACATCAATGTATAGAATTCCGAAAATAAAAACCGACTGAAAAATCCTGTTATCGATCGATCAGTCTCATTATTTTTAAACTCAACGGAAATGAAATTTTATACGTTGAAAAATCACTTTTTTCATCACTGTTAATAAAAATATTGCAGAATATTATTTTATCACTGGAAGAATGGTAAAATGTCACTAGGAAAGTGAATTTTAGAGAATAAAGCTAAAATCCAAACATCAAGTTTTCGTATTGCGTAATCGGAAAAACGTCAGGCTTTTCTTTTTGATTTGTTTGGCCCAAACATTTCTCCAATAATATTTTTTAGCCTTTTTTCCAAAAAATTTCAAAATTTTTATCGCGTGGATTTTTCTTCGATTTTAATGAGAATAAATAAATACTTAAAGTACTAGAAATTGACGAACAATAATTAGCAACCAAAAAGTAAGCTTTTCATTCTACCAAAACTGTAAATATGTGAACGAAAAATACATCGATTTTTTTTTGTAAATTAATTATGCCTCGTTATCACTGAAACTCATTAATCGTTCGCTCATGCAAATACTTAATCATATTTCTGTTCAATAACGAAATCCGTGCGATTTCAGCTGCGTCCATATTTCACAAATTACACAATTCCAGACAATATTTCATTTTGTTATCCATAACGTCGCAAAGCACGAAACAAAGAAAAAAAAATAAAGCGTACCCCTGGTGGGACTCGAACCCACAATCCCCGGTTTAGGAGACCGATGCCTTATCCATTAGGCCACAGGGGCTGTTGTCTATTTTAGCCTATTCCTCCAAGATAAGTTTCGTCTAAAATTTTTTCAAAAATTTTGATACTTTTTATATCAGTTTTCCAAAAAATCGTTCCCACATTCACAAATACGCGAAATTACGTAACTACGCGATTTATTTTTGATAAGATAAGCAGAAAACAAAGTTTCAAAATCAGCTGACCGTATGAAAAATGGCTGCTTCGCCATGATAGCTGCGTCCACACTGTGCCTTTTCATCTTCAACGTTCAACTTTCAATAACGCATGCTTTAAGGGCATGCCATACGTAGGCTGTTGACTGCGCTGTGACGCATGCGCTATGTCCATCAAGCGCTGTCCGCATGCGCTTGATGGACATAGCGCATGCGTCGCAGCGCAGTCAACAGCGCACGTATGGCATGCCCTTCTCGCATGCGTTATTGAAAGTTGAAAGTTGAAGATGAAAAGGCACAGTGTGGACACAGCTAATCAACTGGGAGCTCTTGCATTGTATTTTTTCCACGCGTACGCATTGAAATTTATAAATCTGTCATGGCTTCCACGAGTTGTCGATAAAATTTTCGTTTTGCCCAAACCAGCATATTTCCTTCAACGTAAGTGTATTTCTTCTCAATATCCGTTTATTTCCCAACATCGTTATTTCTCCTCAAAGCAACAGCGAAATAAATGTCATTTCATCAATTGGACATTTTCGGACTCGATATACCCAGAAATAACATCAAACGTAAATATTCAATTTTTTTGGTACTTTATTAAAAATGGGTTACGAACTGAATTTTTCCAGATGATATCGACGAGGTACGCCTCGTTCATATCGGGGATTGCAATAGCTTCCGTAACATGGGCGTTCAGTCTCTACCTGTATTCCAAATTGTCGCAAAACACCGGTCTCGTCAATCCAACCGAAAGAATATTCGGCGCGTCAGGCATCTTCAAGGAATCCGTCTTCGATCCGGGTTTCCATCAAGAGCGCAACGAGATTCGACGAGTCGGCGAAGCGCGCGATCCGCAAATGCAGCCGTTCGCCGGCAAGGATTCTTACGATACCAAAGGAAATACAAACTTTAAGAACAGTGAGAAGCTCCTTAAACAGTTGCAACCGGTTCCTGTTAAACCTTCGGTCACGCTCGGATATGGTACAAATTGATGAGGTTTAACTTCGCAACGTTGCGACGCAACGAAAATCATTATTTTTTTATTTCTCTATATCTTTTTTACTCTAATCGTAATTGAAATATCTCAATAATTGGACAAATCTTTATTGTGATACTCTAGAATTCATATCTGAAAAAAAATATTTCGCCAAATAATAGCATTTGAGGAAATAAAAAAATGAGAAAAGAAATTTCGTTGCGTCGCAACGATGCGAACTTCAAATCCATACAAATTGATCAATGTTTTTTTTTTTTTGCATTTTACGCTTTGGAAGATAGAGTAGGAAGAATCGGGGCTATTGGGTCGATAAAAACTTTTTTATGTTTAATTTTACTTCACTATTGACATTAGGATAGAGAGAGTTTTGAAAATAAGTACTAGATAAAATCGATTAGGGTTGGGAAATGAGTTCGTAGTTTTTTAATATTTTTTTTTTTTTTACGATTTTTTTGCTGTTTGACAAAGTATTAATATTCATTCGATAAAGCTCTTTCTGTGCTTCGAAACTGTGCTGAGCGTCTTTTTGAGTAGTTTGATTTGTTTATTAGTTTTGAGGCTTAGAAATAGAATATTTGAAGCAATATTATGAAAACCTGCGCTTCTTCGCTTTTCATCGAGGCTAAAAAGCTGCGGAAGTCCGGGACATTGGAATGTTGAAAATGTTGTCGAAAATAAAAAAAAGCAGGTGTTGAAAATGTTGCTTTTTACATCTTGGATATTCCATTTCTAAGCGTCAAAGATAATAAAAAATTGAATTACTCCAGAAGACCCAAACAAACCCAAACGAACCCAAACAAACTCTAAAAGACGGTTAGCACAGTTTTGTAGAGCAAAAAGAGCTCTATCCAATGAATATTGTACACTTTAACAAACAGTGAATAAATCGTAAAACAAAAAAAAAATTTTTAAACTCTACGAACTTATTCCCCAACCTGACAAATTTTCGTTCGTTTGGGTTTTTACTACGAACTTATCCCCAAACCTGATAAATTTTTGTCGCACAGCCGTTGGAGTAAACAAATTCCGAAACAATAGTCCAACGCACAATAAATTGACATTCGCCGTGTACTTCTTTACGCCAAGTGTTCATCCGGAACACGCGGTATAAATAATTTCATTGTTTTGTCTCGTAACAGGTTTGGAAGAATTGGGAATGATCCGCAACATGGAAGATCAGCGCAAGCACGAAGAAGGCTACAGACGTTACGCTTACAACATTCTCGTGTCGGACAATCTGAGTTTGCACAGGCCGATACCCGATACACGTAACAAGCTTTGCTCGCAGCAGGAGTATCCTAAGAATTTGCCCAACGCCAGTATCGTCGTATGTTTCTACAACGAGCATAATACAACTTTGCTGCGATCGGTTTATTCGATCCTCGACAAGACACCGAAACATCTGCTCCACGAGATCATACTGATAAACGATTACAGCGACGAAGAGATTCTTCACGAACAGCTGAAAAACTATATCGATGAAAAATTCGACGGTCGTGTCAAATTATACAAAACGGAAAAACGAGAGGGTCTGATAAGAGCGAGAATATTCGGAGCTGATAAAGCAACCGGCAGCGTACTGGTTTTCCTCGACAGTCACATCGAAGTCAACGAAATGTGGATCGAGCCGATGTTGGCCAGAATAGCCTCGTCGAGAACCATCGTTCCGATGCCTGTTATCGATATTATAAATCCAGATACTTTTCAATACACTTCGAGTCCTCTCGTTCGCGGCGGCTTCAATTGGGGCTTACACTTCACCTGGGATAATTTACCTTCCGGAACCCTCGCTCATGACGAAGACTTTGTTAAACCGATCAAGTACGCTTTACGCATCTTTATGCCACTCTTTTTACAAAATTTTCGGAACAACTGTTTTTGTTATATTTGGACCAAATATTTATTTGGTTGAATGAATTTATTGAATGATTTCTTTAAAATAGGGAATTTGAGATTTTATAAAAAGGAGTTGTAATTCGTACAAATTTCGTAATTGATACTTTGAATGTTTACGATAAACTTGACGGAGAAAGTTTTTACTAATCGCAGATCCCCAACTATGGCCGGAGGCTTGTTCGCTATGGACAGGAAATACTTCTTCGAGCTTGGAGCCTACGATCCTGGGATGGAAGTTTGGGGTGGCGAGAACTTGGAAATTTCTTTCAGGGTAAGAATATTGATTATTCCTTTATTACTGACACCCGCTTTATTACTGGATGAACCATCAAGGTCAAAGTTAGCCCAAAAGGAATCAAGGGTTTACAAATCTAGATCGTAACTTACCAATAGCTGTTTTAGTAGTAAAGACACAAATGGTAATTTCCAAAAATTGATTAATTGCCGGAAATGCTTTTAGAGGTTCTTTTGACATTTTAAAATAAAGGTTTGTTTGGGTTTGTTTGGGTTAGCTATTTCAGTAATAAAGACACGAATGTTAATTTTTCAAAAATTCCGTTAATTGCCGTAAATGCTTTTAGAAGTTCTTTCGAAATTTCAAAAGAAAAGTTTTGTTTGGGTTTGTTTAAGTTTGGCAATAGCTCGATCGGAGGATTGAGGAATTTATTAAAACGTCTCGAGAGGACTGATGTTAATAATTTCATGTTTGTTTTTTTTCAGATTTGGATGTGCGGCGGTAGTATCGAGTTAATACCCTGTTCACGAGTGGGTCACATATTTCGATCAAGAAGACCATACGGTTCGAGCGATCCATCAACGATGCTGAAGAATTCTTTGCGGGTCGCTCACGTATGGATGGACGAGTACAAAAAGTATTTCCTCCGTGACGCGAAGAAGGTTGACTACGGTGACGTCACCGATCGTGTATCGCTCCGAGAGCGTTTGAAGTGCAAAGATTTCGCTTGGTATCTCACCACCGTTTATCCGGAATTGCAATTGCCCGACGATACGGAAATACGATTGAAGGAGAAAATGGCTAGGATGGAACAAAGACCGATTCAGCCTTGGCACTCAAGAAAACGAAATTACACGAATCAATATCAGATTCGACTGGCCAATAGTAATCTTTGTATACAAAGTGAAAAGGACATTAAAACGAGGGGAGCCAATCTAATAATGGCGCCTTGTCTTCGCGTCAAGTCACAAGTAATCCTGATCAACGATACTTCGACCGCGTATCTTTTATCGTCGTGTAAAACGCGGTTTTCACTCTTTTCAGATGTGGTTCGAAACGGACAAAAATGAATTGGTCCTCGGACAATTGTTGTGCATGGAGGGCCACAGCGGCGCCCCGAAATTGGGCAAATGTCACGAAACTGGTGGCAATCAAGAATGGCGTCACAAAGGAACGGTAGGTTAATTATGGAACGGACAGAATTTTATTTTAACACGTTTGGGTTTGTTTGGGTTTATTACGAAACGAACGGAATTTTATTTTACCACGTTTGGATTTATTTGGGTTTGTTTGGGTTTATTACGTTAATTACGAAACGAACGGAATTTTGTTTTACCACGTTTGGATTTATTTGGGTTTGTTTGGGTTTGTTACGTGAATTACGAAACGAATGGAGTTTTATTTTACCACGTTTGGGTTTGCTTGGGTTTATTACGTTCATTACGGAACGAACGGAATTTTATTTTACCACGTTTGGATTTATTTGGGTTTATTACGTTAATTACGAAACCAACGGAATTTTATTTCACCACGTTTGGGTTTGTTTGGGTTTATTACGTTCATTACGGAACGAATGGAATTTTATTTTACCACGTTTGGGTTTGTTTGGGTTTATTACGTTCATTATTACGGAACGAATGGAATTTTATTTTACCACGTTTGGGTTTGTTTGGGTTTATTACGTTAATCATGAAACGAACGGCATTTTATTTTACCACGTTTGGGTTTGTTTGGGTTTATTACGTTAATTACAAAACGGACGGAATTTTATTTTACCACGTTTGGGTTTGCTTAGGTTTATTATGTTAATTACGAACCGAACGTAATTATCATTCACAAGTTTTATTCACGTTAGAACAATGTCGAATTCTATTTTACCGGGTTTGGGTTTGTTTGGGTTTGATTCTATTTTACTCTTTCGCCGCATGATTGACAGTTGACTCATCTCTTCGGTATGTCGTCTCCTTCGTTTGTTTTTTTTCAAATTCCAAAAATAATTATTACAACAAGTAATGATTGTTTCTTTTATTTTTATTTATCAATATAAAAAAAAGTAATAATTGTAATAATTGTTGAAACATTTTTCAAAAGGCAGAATTATTTTTACAACAAAAACCAGAACAATTTTTGTTGGCATATTTGTTGTTTAATTTAGACAAAATCCATTCTTCGTAAAAAACTTATTTTATTATAAACTGATTTTTCACTTTTATAACTTTATTTTTATATGAAATATGTATAGAAAAAATACAATTCGAATAGCGCACAAAAATTTGGTGAACTTCCAGAGTGCCAGTCCGATATACAATTTGGCTGCGGGGAAATGTCTCGGTGTTGTTCGACCGAAGAAAAAGGCCCAAGTAGTGATGGATCTGTGTACCAAAACCGACGCTTCGACAATATCCTGGGATATCGTACGCTCCAAATTACCAACCAAAGACTTCAGATGACGCAGACAAAAAAATCGTCGTAAGAGAAATCGACGTAACAGAGATTGGCTCGGAAGAGAGTGGTGATAAAAGAGAGCAATTTAAAAAAGATTGACAACAACGATAAAATATTGATCGCTGTCGATGCACTAATTGATTATCAACGAATAATGAGTTTCCGTCCTCCGCATACAATTCAAAACGTTCTACGCGCACATCCCATTTTCAAAATATTTCTTCGACGCATCGTAGCCAAAAAAAAAAAAAACTTCGACGGTTCGCAAAATGGAAAAATTGTAACGATGAAATTTGTAATTCTGAAATGCAATGAAAATTTATCCTTTCGCTGGAATTTTAATTGCTCAATTCAGCAGTAAAATAATTAACCATTTTTATGATAATGGATTTTTTCAAAACTTGGCATTCTAAGGAAGCAAATTTTAACGTAAATTTTTATGAAGTAGAGTGCATTGGGAGATATTGATGAGACTGGAGAATTCGTTGAAGGATCTGATAAGTTACGTAATATTTTTTTTTATTATCTGTCGATCTGAAAAATACGACATTTGAATCGTTTTATACCTTTATCTACAATTTATATTTTTTTTATGAATTATCAAGTTGCAAAATTGTATACTCGATGTTTGCAATATTAATCCATCCATGTGTAACGGTGAAGTTTGCATCGTCGGAACGTCACGAAATTCAGTAACATTTTTTTGGCACAACTGACCTCGAAATTCACGAAAATACTTTTAAAAATTGTTATTATCAATTTATATTGTTAATGTATTAAATATGATTTTGGATATTACGTAATTAAGTGATATCCCAAAAAAACAAAAACAAATAATTTGGTTAATACATATTATCAAAAAAAAATTGGCTTTTGCGTATTGTCCAAAAAATGTTGATAAAAAATATGAAATTTAATCATTTTTTGGATATCCAAAAAATTTGGATTATACAAAATATGATTGCGTATTATAAAAAAAAATTGAATAATATGCAGATGAGTAATAACCCAAACAAACCCAAACTTTCTTTTATCAGAATTGACCATATTCGAAATTGACGAAAATATTTTTTACGATTTTTATTAGCAATCAATAACATTAATATACCGAATATGATTTTGGATAATACGTAAATAAAATAATAAAAGATTTCGCGTTGCGTTCCAACGATGCAACGATATGATTGCGTATTATCCAAAAAAATTGAATAATATGCAAATGAGTAATAACCCAAACAAAAAATCTCTTTTATCAGAATTGACCAGTTTCGAAATTGACGAAAACATTTTTTAGGATTTTTTTTAGCAATCTATAACGTTAATATACCGAATATGATTTTGGATAATACGTAAATAAAATAATAAAATATTTCGTGTTGCGTTCCGATGCAAACTTCAAGCTCATTCTCATGTATATACGTAGCTCGTAGGAATTTGTTGTTAAATTGTTATAGTCGACACGTTTTTAACAATTGGTAAATAGTCCTAAGCGAGCGTTAGACGCGACGAGATTGAAAGTAGATCACTGTGTCATTTTTCCGAGCCAACTTAGCGTACGAAAACCAATTTTGTTTGAAAGTTTTACAAACGAGACTATTAAGAAATATGAAATATACTTTTACGCCGAGCGACGTGACAATTGCGCCTCGAAACCTGCGCTATCAAATTCCTCCGTCACGAATTTCTGTAGAAAGGAAATTTTTGTTGCTTCATTTTTGTGGAAAATTTTAGTCGCAGGATTCAAGCTGATCGCTTGGAAATATCAATCCGAGCCTTACACGAAAACATATCGAAAATTTAGCGTGTACCGTAGTTCCGCACGACGTTAAATTTCCGTCGTTAAACGTATGAAATAAAAGCTCTAACATCCAGTCTCCTTTATCAATGATTCCTTAATGATAAATAGATAGGTCACAAAACAGAGTAATGAAAATCGTAAATCCAAGTTTTCTTCGGCTTCAACACGTGCAAATGTCGGATCACGTGATCGTGAGTGCACGAGAAATAATCGAAATTTCAAACCCGCGATATCTCGAAAATCAAACATTTTTGTCGAAAAAAAAAAGCACAGAGCTCTGCGTCTAGAAATTCTGGCAAGACTGATACTCGATTTTTCACTGTAAACGTAGCCGTTGATGAGAAAACTGATTTCGAAAATTTGTGAGGTTATGTCGATCTCCCACGCGTTTTTAACTTGTAATGCAAAAACCAAGAGTGGAAAACAAAAGTGTCAACTAAATGAGCTGAAAATAGCAATTTCATTCACTTATTCATCAACAATTTGGCAACGATAAAAATCTTATATTGAAATATAATAAAAGTA
This sequence comes from Ophioninae sp. B BG-2022a, assembly GCA_030522765.1. NCBI lineage: Eukaryota > Metazoa > Arthropoda > Insecta > Hymenoptera > Ichneumonidae > Ophioninae sp. B BG-2022a. The sequence continues at coordinate 9,278 of JAPYZJ010007847.1, forward strand.
AATATTTCGATGTTGGCTTGTTTCGGTAATATGACCATTCGTGAAGAAATTTTCCGCATTTACCTTTTACTTTGGAAACGGTGTTACAATAGTTTGCATACTTAAATTTTTCAAAATCGAAAAGCCAAGTCAATTCCGGTAATTTTCGCAATATTGTAAAAACTAAAAACTAATCTCTCAAACGGTTTAATTCTTTTGAGAATCGACGACAAACTAAACAAAATTAATACGAAAGTCGAAATTCGGATCGCCGTTTCACGTCGTTGATTGGGCAATTGAAAGCGGCGGAAAAATTAGTCCCTAGTCGAATCGCCAGGAAGAGATTCCAGTGGCGACCGTATGGCGCGACGGTCGCACCAATACTGCGCTGGGTCCGCACACGCCGGCGGTTGGCGCCTCACTGTGAGAAGCTCCAGGGATTTTATTGAGGAACGCGGCTTCCTATTGGTCGGTGGTCTCGAAGATCCAACGATCGTGATCACCGTAGCGACCAATCATTTGTCTCGTATCATAGGAGAGGCGATACCGTTAAAAGCATCACCATCAGAGAGTTGTAATTCCCGTCGCCATTTTGCGCTTGATATCGGGCCGAGCAGTCTCGAGCGCAGTGTATGTTCGTTTGTGATTTTTTTCCTCAAGAGGACAGAAAAAAGAGTGTGCACGGTTTTATGTTTGCCTCGTGAATGGGCAAGTTCTCCAAAATGCTGCGATAAGGTAACGAGAATGAATCGCAACAAAACACGAATGAACGTACGGAATCGTAAAGTTAGTTCGCCACGTACGATCGTGACTCGCGGCACGGCGGCGAGGGGACGGGATTAACGAAACAGAAAAAAAAAGGAAAAAAAAAAAAAATCGTTTCACGGGCGTTGAATGAGTCCACCAGCTGCCCGATTTTGCTTCGTTATTTCATCCCGCGAAATTTCCCGAAAAACTTCGAAATTTCATCATCAAGGTCACGTCGCGCGTTTTTTCTCGTGTTTTCACGCTTCATTCTGTTTTTTTTTTTCATCTTCTAGTCTCGTAATTTCGCGTTTACGGTTGTGAAAGCGTTTCGCGTTGCAAACGTGAATTTCTCGATCGCGATTCGACGCGTTGTTTTTTCTCGAAGTTTCTTTTTTTTTTTTTTTTTCGTTCACGACGGAAAATCGTTTTTGGACGAGATATTCATAAACGAACGATCGTTGAACCAAAAAACCAACAAAAAACAAACGTTGCTTCGATTATTCGCCGAACCCAAACAAACCCAAACATTTGCAGATCGGAAGGTGCGCGAACTTCGCGGTGAGTCTACGAGCGCGATATAAAACGTAGAGAATCCGAGCGGAATCGAATTCGCCGGAAAAGTCCATCGAGATGACGTCCACAAAGTCCAAGGAAATCGCGGACGAGTACATATCGTCGCTATCCGATTTGACGATAAACAGCAAACCTCTGATAAACATGCTCACCATGCTGGCCGAGGACAACGTCGAGCACGCTTCCGCTATCGTCCAAGCAGTCGAGAATCACTTGCAAAAGGTTATCTATCCTTCGTAGTTACATTATCCCAAAAAAAAAAAAAAAGAAACAAAGAGAAACCATTGTCAAGCTCGTCGGAGATTGAACATTTGTAATTTGGATGAATCTTGGTATAGCAAGAGTACATTCAAAAACTCGGTAGAAACTTGTTAAACGTCCGGGAGAAAGTTTCAAAACTTCAACAATTCCCGATGGCAAGTTTCGCCGAACTTCTTTTCTAGTCATTTTCTTCAGTCGAAAAAACGAATAGAAAATACTTTTTCATCGTTTTCCCGTTGTGTGAAATTCACGGCTACATTTATCCGCAGCACTTTGAATAAACTTATCGATAATAATGATAATAAATATAATATACGATAACGAACGATATTCGTTTTGCTCACGAAACCCAAGGCATTTTTTTCACTCGGCATGTTTTCCTCCGATCCGTGGCGAAATCCTCGCACAAAAATTCACGATTCAGGATCTTTTTTTTCATTGCGGATGTAACTGTTGCGAATGAGAACGGATAATACTGTTTTTTTCGTCCATCGGTAAATAAACAAAAAAAAAAAAACAAACATAACGAATCCGCGCGTTCGAGAATTGCGGCGAAAGCGGTTCCAGCTCTGGAAGAACGCGCTTGTTGTTTTCGAAACGAAAGCTCAGATCGATGATAGAGAATATACGGTTTCGCTCTCTAATCCGAAACGCGACTGCGACGGATGCAATGAAATTCATGATTATTACACGATCGTGCGGATACGCAAAATAAGAGAACGGAGAATAAAGTTTTTACAACGGCGACCGTCGCACCGCTACTGTTTCTTTCCGAACGTTTTTTACGTGTTCGCCACTCGTCTCGTTTTCTTCCTCTCTCTCTGTGCGATCCTCAGGGTGAGAAACCTCTTTTTTTTTTGTCTTTCGTTTCCTCCGCACGCGGTTTCGCAAGACTTTCGACCGAGAGTTGCGAGCCAAGGGAAAATAGTTGCAGTTTACGGTTCGTCCGGTGAGTGCGCGTGTGATAAAGCGACAGGAGTAAAAAAGAGAGAGAGAGAGATATCTTTGCGAAAGCGAGGAAAATTTAGAGAACACGATTGTACGCTGCACGAGCCCGCGTGACCTAATCTCGATGGCTACTCGCTACCGTGGAATACTTTGCTGTTGGCACTTGCGACGAGTGTGCGCGAGGAGAAAAAAACCTGAAATCGTATACAACCCAAACAAACCCAAATACACGAATGTACCGTCAGTTTCCAGCACGAAACAAATTTTTTTCATATCCAATGATTATTCGTGTACGCACAATAATTCTTCATTGTGTTTTCGTTGTATTAAATGTCATAAGTGATAATGAAGTCTTGTTAATTTTGAGATACATATATATATCGTTTGGACTCGAGAGGCGAATGATCAACGTTGCCCGAACAAACGAGAAGTTCGAGAAAAACAGGACTCGATCGAGAAGACGGTGGTGGCTCCTCAATGGCGATGTCTTCTCCGACAGATCTGATCTGTCGTTTAAGAAAAATGAGAGAGAGAGAGAGAGAGAGAGACAGTTGCGTTGTTTGGACGTATGGAATAGTGTGGGTATCGTTGTGTGTTTTACTAGGTCAGAAGCGAGATCAAACTGCCAGTCCTGTATCTCATCGATTCGATCGTCAAGAACGTTAGCGGAGCTTACCTAAGCCTCTTCACGCAAAACATCGTTAATACCTTTTGCTGTGTTTTCGACAAGGTAAATTTATAACCGAACATCGCTTTTTCACCGCCTCAACAAATACCCATTAACGTTCTCGACTCCTACAATTTTTATCGCAACGTTTTTTTTTTTTGTCCACTTGCTAATTATCGATAAATTAATTTTTCAATCAACGCCGAATTAATTATTCGATGTAAACCCAGAAGAATATTTTTCAAGGTCAAATGTTTGAGTTTAACAAAAATCTCAAAGAAATTTGAATAATTAAAAACTTAGAATATCGAGGTAAGAAAAAAAGTCGATTATGTGATTATTCAATTTAATAACTAAAATTTTGTTTCACAATGAAATATATTTACCATTGTTTATTAAATTCTATTTTAATAATCTATTTTTGAAATAATTCTATTTAAAAATGGAATTAATAAAAAAAAATAGAAATAAAATAATTCTATTTTAAAATGAATTGAACTTGGAAAATATTATTTCTAATTGAATGGAAATAATTTGATTGAACTGGCTAAAGTAAATTGATTTTAATAGCCAATTATCGAATTCAGTAATTACTATTGAATTAGTTAAATTAAATTCAAACAAATTAGTTAAATTGAATTTAAAAAATTACTTCAATTTAATTAAAAAACTACTTAAATTAAATTTACTAACATTGTCAAAATTTCGAAACCCGGCACCTATTTTTTACTCAATACAGTCAGAATCTCTTTAACGAAAAGCGCTTTAAACTCCTTGTTTCGATGCTTCGCGTTCGATCTTTCCTCGTGTATATCTTCAGAAAGAAGAGACGAAGTTAAAACGTTTGAAAGGTTGGCTATAGGGTGCTGGTATTCAATATTTCATCAGAAGTAAGATAATAGCAACGTCAATACGGGTCTGTTGACCCTTGTGGACACTTTAACGGAAAAGATGCTTTCGAATTATCGATCGCATGCTGCTCGTTTTATCATCGTTTTATCGTTGCTGAAAAAAGAAAAAAAATTTGTTTGTTTTTTTTTTTCATTTTCAAGAATTTTGGTTTTTACGAAAAATATTTCGCAGGTCGACGAGAATACCCGTTCGAGCATGTGGAAGCTGAGGCAAACGTGGAACGAAGTATTTCCGGCGAAGAAATTGTACTCTCTCGATGTCCGAGTCCAGAGTATCGATCCGGCATGGCCAATCACTACACCACCTCCGCAAATATCATCCGGTTCTATACACGTAAATCCACGGTTTTTGGTGGTGAGAATCTCACCAGAAATTTCATTTTTTTCGTAATTAATAACGAACGACTTAACCCTTAGAAGCATACATTTTTTGAACGATCCTATCATCATGAAAATTCGTACTCGGGGGTTTTCGCGGTCGCTGATTACGAATCTGAAGTCAGATTTACGAAATTCAAGATAGCGGATCCGATATGGCCGACACCGAAACGTAACTCTACGAGAATATCCATAAGATTTTGAAAATTTACTACAATTTTATAAATTTAATACAAATGGAAAAAAGATAGAAAAGTGGAGTTGGGATTCTTGTTGCAATTGTTCTAGAAATCGATGTTGTGCCAAAGAACAGTGAATTTTTAAAATCAATGAATCTTTTCGAACTTATGTGTTCACGTCGGCTATTTTGTATCGACGATTTCGAATAACGCGAATCTAACATCGGCTTCGTAATCAGCGACTCCGAAAACCCCTGAGTACAAATTTTTATCAATCTTC
>JAPYZJ010007852.1:8965-22109 GCA_030522765.1 Ophioninae sp. B BG-2022a
AACAAAGATGCAAACCCAAACAAACGCAACAAAGGTTCGATTCAATTTTTGATTTCATGTAGCAATTGATAACGAAGAATCTTATTTACCATTGGGTTTATTTGGGTTTATTTGGATTTGTTATTTACCATTGGGAAGGCAGGCTTCCAGCAGTTCTTGAAGTTCGAAAGCATTGACCGTTCTGTGCTCGTCTGCGAGTTGAAGAAAAACCGCTTCGTACTGCGAAAAGCCTTTTCCCTCGAGAGCAGGAGCTTTGATTATCGCAGACTTGATAAGCGAAGGCGGCGTGTCCAGCAACCTGTCGAGCAAATAATCAATAATTAGCAATTTACGAAAATTATGAAAACAAAGAGAGGACCCCGAGTGTTTCTGTGTCCAGAAACTAACTTAAGCTTGAGAGGTTTACTGCTGTAAACCCTGAGAGTGAAACTCGTTTCCTGGGTGGGTTCGAAGGTCGTTGGCATCAGAAGATAACCGCCTTGCTCGAGTTGACACCTGTGGCTGACTTGGCGACTGTTAGTGTACTGCGAGTTCACAAGGGACTTGTTCTTCTTGAAGAACTGTTTGTTAATGGACTCGGTATTGTTTTTGGGTAGAGTGTAGGCGGTGAAGCCGATGACCTTTGGCTCCATAATCGAGTGTTGATTGAGAGACACTATGACTTCCTCCATTTCGCTGAGTATCAAGTGTAGTTGTGGATTTATGTGAAAAGTATCTGCGAAAGGAACATTTTTGCAGCAGGCAATATTTATATTGGGCTTTTTCATACTTTTAATCCAAACTTGAATATTAACGTTTCAAGGGAAAACATTTTTTATGTATGTTGAGTGACAAAGTGTATTAGCTCTTACCCTGATTGTTTCGACAACCGCCAGCGGTCACCCCTCGTCTCCAGCTTCCCTGATAAAGCTTCATTTGCCAAGTGTGTTTGCTGTGCAGAGACGGCTCGTCTCTGGAAGTTTCAGCGTCCAGATGGACCACTTCCAAATGTGTAAAAGTCTTGACGAAATCGGAATAAGAAATCCTGGGCAAAAAGGCAAAGTTCTTGGAATCAAGTGCCTGATAATCAAATTAAGCCTCGTGAGCTTTCCAATTCGATCAAGTTTGCATTCCAATTACGCAAACTCCAATGTTATAAAGGAAATTGGGAAGCTTACCAAAATTCGCCATCGGCCATGTTTCTGACGGCGAGACGGTCCCTCTCCATCGGAGGTACCTCGTCCCATTCGAGGCCCCCCCTCGTCCAAGCTCCTACGTATTCTCCACCAGAACCCAATGGATTTCTTAGTTTCACCAGCTGGACCGCTTCACCGCTGAATGTTTCTACCTAGAGTTGATGAAATAGGGAAAGTTATTAGCTTTTCTTAAACCCAAACTAATTCAGCGTATTCGTCAAAACCAATTGGACACGGCTGGGATTGCTTTGAAGAGAACCAAATGGACATTGATGAATAAATCAATGCTTCAAAGGAGACAAACCCAAACAAGCCAATGCAACAAAGGTGACAAAATGGATTCTGGTGACGAACCCAAACAAGCCAATGCAACAAAGGTGACAAAATGGATTCTGGTGACAAACCCAAACAAACCAATGCTTCAAAGGTAATAAAATGGATATTGGGGACAAATCCAACCAAACCAATGCTTCAAAGGTGACAAAATGGATATTGGTAACAAACCCAAACAAACCAATGCTTCAAAGGTCACAAAATGGATATTGGTAACAAACCCAAACAAACCAATGCTTCAAAGGTGACAAAATGGACATTGGTGATAAACCCCAACAAACCAATGCTTCAAAGGTAACAAAATGGATGTTGGTAACAAACCCAACCAAACCAATGCTTCAAAGGTCACAAAATGGATATTGGTAACAAACCCAACCAAACCAATGCTTCAAAGGTCACATAATGGATATTGGTAACAAACCCAAACAAACCAATGCTTCAAAGGTAACAAAATGGATATTGGTAACAAACCCAAACAAACCAATGCTTCAAAGGTGACAAAACGGATACTGGTAACAAACCCAAACAAACCAATGCTTCAAAGATGACAAAATGGATACTGATAACAAACCCAAACGAATCAATGCTTCAAAAATGACAAACCCAAACGAATCACCATTTTTCGAGTACCAACAAAGTAACTTTACTTTTCGTCGAAACTTCGTCCATTCCAATGATAATAGAATTGGGCTTACCCTCTCAATGGCGTACAATCTGTAATTGATGCCCATCTGTATTCCGTTCGCAAGTTTTTCCGTGTTGGTTCTAATCTGCTGCTGTTGGGTATTGTTGTTGACAGTACAGGTTATGAGAGAAGTCATATCGAGGAGTTTAGAAAGTGCGCGTCCGCATCCTGTTGGGTCCTGACGAATGGCAATGCTCTCGGTGATGCCACCGGTCAGATCGGACAACCCATCAAGAAGGGTTCCGTACTTCAAGGCTTCGTAAGAACCGTGTAGCCTGACGGAACAAACCCAAACAAAACCCGAAAATCATCATTATCCCCGTTCGTTCCATTTCTCCCTAGACACGCATTATTTCAAAACTATAAATCCACGAATTAATACACGGAATCGAAAGTGACATTCATTCGATACGAAAGCATCGATCGTCGATACAATCTGAACCGTGATCGAGTCCGGGGTCTTTCGTTAAGACCGTACTTTCTTGATCCGGACGGCCGCGTTCCAACGAGGGAAAAGCAAACTTTGACCATTTTTTTTTTCTCGTGTATGCGCGCATGCGCGAGACCTCTTGAAATTTGTACGTTGGAATATTCACTGTTCGATCGCGTTCTCTTTTCTATTGGCGATCTCCAATAGTGGGGGCATTTTAGTTCTATACGTTGAGACAGGTATGTGTGACCAAGAGAGATGTACATTCGTGGATCTCACGGTTGATACTTGGTGTGCTCGTTACGGTGCGATGGTTCAAAAGGCCAAGTGGGGAATCGTGCATCATCATACGCTTTCATATACGCCCGAAAACTAACCTCCAACCGTATACAAGCTATCTTTTTTTAAGGGCATGACGAACATCGACATAACCTCGAAAATTTGCGAAATCCGTTTTCTCGGAGTCGATTTAATTTACGACGAAAAATCGAGCATCAATATTTTCAGATACCATACGAATAGAAATATTAAGTGTACAAATAAGTTTTGAGGGGTTTACAAAAGATGGCGTAACTAGTACAACATCGCATCGGACTATCTTGAAACTTGCGTATTCATGTTGAAACGTAACCTATTTCCTCTCATAGTACGTTTTATTACGTTGAAGTGTAAACGACACGGATTTTTGTGCTCCAACTATGTCAACTTTTGTGCCAACTAAACATTTCCGGGAAGCACTGCTTTTTTGCTTCAACTTGAAGATAAGTCCAGATGAAGGACATCGACTGCTATGTGAACCGTATGGAGATCATGCTTCATCAATAAAAACATGCGAGTATTGGTTCCGGCGTTTTATTGGTATTGGTCGGTTCGATTCTTGGATCGCCTCAAAAGATGAGGAATGAAAGCTGCCTGAAAGATGGGCAAAGGTAATAGAAAGCAACGGGCAATATTTTGAATGATATACATTGTACCAGTTTTTCTCAATGAATATTCAAAATTATTAAAAAAAAAAAAAACCCTTAAAACTTATTTGTATAACTAATAGATGCTTGAATTTTACGATAAAAATGTTTCGTCCTTGAGAAATTGTGATTTAAAAATTTCGACTATCTCTCTTGCACTCGTGTGTCACGTGGTACGTCTTCGACATGTCCTGATTTTCCTTTCAAGTTTTCCAATAAATTAGAATCAGTTGTTCAATCCTCAAAAAGAATAAAACCAAACAATTGAAACCCAACGAAAGCCCCTCGCTCTTCAAGTTCAAACAAATCCCCAGGACTCCGAGGATTCCCTTGCGCGACGAGGTACGCACACTTTCCGTAAGTGCGTAACCGCATTCTCATGAGAATAACACGAGGAATCCGGTGCACCGCGTTCTCAGGGAAGAGGATCTCTCTCGTTTTTTCCTCGTTCATTTTTCTCCTCGAAATTCGAGGAGAAGACGATCCGTTCGGTAATATATCTTCGCGGGGCCTTTACTGCTCAGCTTCCTCGGATATACAAACGAAACTTGGCGAAAAACAATAAAAAAATTGTTATAATTGCTTCGAACTCAAACAAACCGAAACAGACTAAAATTGGCTAAAGATAATGAAGTGTCAGAATTTGTTTGGGTTAAAATTGGCAAACGACAAAAAAAACGGTCCGAATTGTTTCGAACCCAATCAAACTGTCAGAATTGGTACGAACCCAAACACACTTTAAGAATTGTTTCGAACCCAAACAAACTGTCAGAATTGTTTCGAACCCAAACACACTTTAAGAATTGTTTCGAACCCAAACAAACTGTCAGAATTGTTTCGAATCCAAACAAACTGTCAGAATTGTTTCGAACCCAAACAAACCGTCAGAAATGTTTCGAACCCAAACGAACCCAAAGAACCTAAAATTGCTAAACGATAATAAACTGTCCGAATTTGTTTGGGTTTGTTTGGGTTAAAATTAGCAATCGACAAAAAATTGTCAGAATTGTTTCGAACCCAAACAAATCCAAACCGTCAGGATTATTTCGAACCCAAACAGTCGGAATTGTTTCGAACCCAAACAAGCCTAAACAGTCAGAATTGATGCAAACCCAAACAAACCCTCAGTCAGAATTCTTTCGAACCCAAACAAGCCCAAACAGTCATAATTAAATCGAACCTAAAGAAGCCCAAGCAGTCAGAATTCTTCCAAACCCAAACAAACCCAAACAAAACCCCGGTGCAAATTCTTTCGAACCCAAACAAGCCCAAACAGTCATAATTAAATCGAACCCAAACAAGCCCAAGCAATCAGAATTCTTCCAAACCCAATCAAACCCCCAGTGCGAATTCTTTCGAACCCAAACAAGCCGAAACAGTCATAATTAAATCGAACCCAAACAAGCCCAAGCAGTCAGAATTCTTCCAAACCCAAACAAACCCAAACAAAACCCCAGTGCAAATTCTTTCCAACCCAAACAAGCCCAAACCGTCATAATTAAATCGAACCCAAACAAGCTCAAGCAGTCAGAATTCTTCCAAACCCAAACAAACCCAAACAAACCCAAACAAGACCCCAGTGCAAATTCTTTCGAACCCAAACAAGCCCAAACCGTCATAATTAAATCGAACCCAAACAAACCCAAACAAACCCAAATAAACCCAAACAAAACCCCAGTGCAAATTCTTTCGAACCCAAACAAGCCCAAACAAGCCCAAACAAGCCCAAACAATCATAATTAAATCGAACCCAAACAAGCCCAAACAAGCCCAAACAATCATAATTAAATCGAACCCAAACAAGCCCAAGCAGTCAGAATTCTTCCAAACCCAAACAAACCCAAACAAAACCCCAGTGCAAATTCTTTCGAACCCAAACAAGCCCAAACAATCATAATTAAATCGAACCCAAACAAGCCCAAGCAATCAGAATTCTTCCAAACCCAAACAAACCCAAACGAAATAAGGCCTAAACCATACCCAACGAAAAAAGTAAAAAGAAGAAACGTGCCTCGATCGAGCGAGGTGAAAATGTATTCTCGAAGGTGACCGGTTCGAGCGCCAAAGCCAACCAGTTGGCAACGAACGTACAAGACTCTCGGGCGCGTTGGCGTTCGCCAGTTTTTCTTTGCCGTTTATAGTTCTTCCCCGGCAAGTAGCAAGGCTACGTACTATAGAAAATAACGTTCTCGTCCTAACTCTCTGTATCTCTGTGCGTGCGTTTATCGTATACACGCCCTTCGGTAGTCCTTCGAGAAGGACCAACAAAAATGTCGACCGAGTCGTTTCTTCTCTCGTATAGAAGGAAAGATATAAAACGGTGAATATAGTTGAGATTGCTGTAGTGTGGTCAGCGGTGCACTGACCTCCGATCCATCGGGCGTGCTCGCAGAATACTCGCAACCCGACGAATCAACGAACCGAACTTGCCTTCGGATATACTTCGAGCTTGTTTCGTATATTATCCGTTTGTCGTGTTGTTAAAATTAAAACAAGTGTTTTTTAAACTCGATAATATTTATTTTATGTCTGACAGTTCGTTTTTCTTCATTAACAGTCTATGTCCGATTATACGAATTTTCGATTATCCGAATCAACCCCGGTCCCAATTAATTTCGATAATCGGGGCTCTACTGTACACCCTGAGAGCTCCAGTGAAAGTATCCCAACGTACGATCACCCCCTCCCCACTCTATCGCTCTTAGCCTTTTTTTTTTATCCTTCGTGCGGACTTTTAACCCGCGAACCAACGTGCCTCGATATATATCCCTTGAGTTACTTCACGATCGACAATGACGCGAGAATCGCGGATTAGAATACAGTAGCTTCTCGATTACGCGAAACCTCGGTAAATTCGGTTTTGTCGTTTGTACGTTGACCGAGCTCAATATGGAATAAGCGAAAGTTTCCACGGTAGAAACGTGGGTGTGAAAACAAAAAAAAAACTGAAAAAGGTTTTTTCAATAAAATGGATTTTTTTTCGCGTGGTGTATTTCTAATGTAAATTCGAGGGAAGAACGGAGAAACGAGGCAGAGTAGGAAACACGAATTTCGATTTATCGGAAGGCTCAATATTATGAATTTTAATAGTCCGAAACTACTAATTTTGTAAAGGTTGACGAAATTTGTTTGGGTTTGTTTGGGTTCGTTGGTTTGATTTTGAACGCTTGATTTTAAACAAACCCAGAAATTTATGAAATTTCGTTGTTTCGTAGGTTTGTTTGGGTTCGTTAGTTTGATTTTAAACAAACCCAAAGAAACCCAAAAAATTACGAAATTTCGTAGTTTCGTAGGTTTGTTTGGGTTTGTTAGTTTGATTTTAAACCCTTGATTTTAAACAAATCCAAACGAACCCAAAAATTTACGAAATTTCGTAGTTTCGTAGTTTTGTTTGGGTTTGTTATTTTTTTTTTGAACCCTTGATTTTTAACGAACCCAAACGAGCCAAAAAATTTACGAAATTTCGTAGTTTCGTAGGTTTGTTTGGGTTCGTTATTTTGATTTTAAACCCTCGATTTTTAACAAGCCCAAACAAACCCAAAAAATTACGAAATTTCGTATTTCCGTAGATTTGTTTGGGTTCGTTATTTTGATTTTATACCCTTGATTTTAAACAAATCCAAAAATTTACGAAATTTCGTAGTTCCGTAGGTTTTTTTGGGTTCGTTATTTTGATTTTAAACCCTCGATTTTAAACAAACCCAAACAAACCAAAAAATTTCCAAAATTTCGTATTTGCGTAGATTTGTTTGGGTTCGTTAGTTTTATTTTAAACCCTTGATTTTAAACAAACCCAAAAAAAAAAAACCCAAAAATTTACGAAATTTCGTAGTTTTGGTATATTGAAATTCCGAATTTCGTGCCTTCAGATCATTCAAAATTTGGGTTTCCTACCCCGAAGGAACGAATACTCTGCAACCCAATAACACTCGAGTTCCGATTCGAGATGTTTTTCATTGAAAAAATTAAAAAAAAAAAAACTTTTTCAATCGTTCGTTCGGCGTTGAGACGTTCAAGACCCGATGAGCTCGTGGCCTGGCGGCTTTTCTAATGGAAATCGATCGCGCGTTGCGCATACGATATATCGCTACGAAGAGGTGGAAAAGTGTGCTGGACGTGTATGCCAGTTGCTGAAGCGAGTCCAAAACGAGTCGGGTAATTCACGAGTCCGGACACAGCCGCAAAACGAGCTTTCTAGATCTCGTTTCCAACTTTGATTAAACGAGAAGCTCGTTTTTTCGCTCTTTTTATTTTTTACCTATATAACCTCTCTCTGTGTCTCTTTGACTCGATCAGACGAAGATCTTCCTGAGGAATTCCGTTCTGTGACGGATGAAAGAGGATAAGGTCGAGCTAACCAAAAGGACAAGAGCAAGGTGACAAGGAGAGATCAAAGATCTTTAAACAACGATGAAAAAAAAAAAAAAAAAAAAAAAAAAAAAAAAAAAAAAAAAAAAAAAAAAAAAAAAAAAAAAAAAAAAAAAAAAAAAAAAAAAAAAAAAAAAAAAAAAAGAAAGTGTTGAAACAAAAAAAGACCAGATGAAAAAGAACATTTAATGGAAACCCAAACAAATCCAGATTAACGAAATTGAAAATTCTTAAGTTTCGGCATTTTTTCATGTGGACAAGGAAATTTCTCGAATTTCGGATTGACTCAAAGTTGACTGTAAAATTTCGCGAATTTGCCATCTTTTGGTGATGAGTTTTGGAGAATTTCGAAAATTTCGTAAATCTTCGAGGTTGACTATGACATTTCAAAAGTTTGGAAAATTTTCCCCTGTTAATAATACGAATTCGAGAAATTTCAGATATCTTCGAGGTTGACGTTGAAATTTTTTTGGGTTTGTTTGGGTTATGAATAAAAATTGGAAAAAATTTGGAAATTGGTATTTAACAGAATCTAAACAAACCTAAACAACGCACGTTCGCTACGTAACAAAGGGTGTTGAAAAAAAAAAAACGTTGATTCAGCCACGTTGATAAATTTGTTTAACGTTGATTAATTACAGCGATTGTAAAACGCTGAAAATAAAAAACTGATCAATCAAATGAATAATTAAAACCGGAAATCATTAATTCTTCGCCTATACTCGTCGCAACGGTTTTAACGCTAGAAATCTCCGGTAGGGGTCGCGTTATATTTCCGGTTAGTTTCTACCGTTCGCTTCGGCTCGCGTTATCATGCATCGAGATGTGTATGGAATGTTATAGCGAGCGCGAACGGGAGACAGTTATACGCCCGGTACATTATAAGTCGCGTTATATCCGTCCAAGCAAGAATTCCGATAATTTGAGGTTCACTATGAAATTTCGAAAATCTTATTGGTGATGAATTTTAAAGAATTTGGAAAATTTCGAATATCTTCGAGGTTGACATTGAAATTTGTTTGGGGTTGTTTGGGTTATACAATAAAAGTTCGAAAATTCAAAAATGTTCGACGTTCACAAGGAAATTTCTTGAATTTCGAAAATTTCAATGTTGACATAAAAATTTCTTGAATTTCGAAAATCTTCGAGGTCGACTATGAAATTTCGAAAAATGTCCACTTTATGGTGAAGAATTTTGGAGAATTTGAAAAATTCCTCGGGCAAACAATGAAAATTCAAAAAAAATTCGTATATCTTCGAAATTGACATTGAAATTTCCCGAATTTCGAAATTTTTCGAGGTTGACGTTGAAATTTCTCGAATTTCGAAAATCTTCCGGATTGAGATTGAAATTTCTCGAATTTCGAAAATCTTCGAGGTTGACATTGAAATTTCCCGAATTTGGAAAATCTTCGAGGTCGACTATGAAATTTCGAAAAATGTCCACCTTATGGTGAAGAATTTTGGAGAATTTGAAAAATTCCTCGGGCAAACAATGAAAATTCAAAAAAAATTCGTATATCTTCGAAATTGACATTGAAATTTCTCGAATTTCGAAAATCTTCGAGGTTGACATTAAAGTTTCTCAAATTTCGAGAATCTTCGAGGTTGACATTAAAATTTCTCAAATTTCGAGAATCTTCGAGGTTGACATTGAAATTTCTCGAATTTCGAAAATCTTCGAGGTCGACTATGAAATTTCGAAAAATGTCCACTCTATGGTGATGAATTTTAGAAAATTTGAAAAATTCCTCGCGCAAACGATGAAAATTCCAAAAGTGTCGTATATCTTCGAAATTGACATTGAAATTTCTCGAATTTCGAAAAGTTTCTAACATTGACATTGAAATTTGTGAAAATTGGGCAAGTCTTCCGGGTTAGCGATGATGTTGACGAACGTCAATCCTTTGAGGATTGAAACGAAGCGTTGAAACTCAACCGAGAGAATATATCGAAGCGTCGATCATAATCGTGACGTGGATCGTCGATTTCTAAACAGATTTCTCCGAATTATCGACGGTAGTTCGAGCGATCCAATCGGGGCAAAACTCGCCGATATCTCCCCGACTAATTATAATTGAACTGGGATCGCGAGTATCGTCGTTGAACTTTCGATTTTTTTTTTTTTTTTTTTTCAAATTCTCTTTTTTTTTCCGGAAGACTTTTTATCCCCAAGGCTACGAGAAATCATCAAGGGACACAGAATCGTTTGTTTATTTTTCATTTTCAGGATCGCGCGTGGAATTTGCCGGCTGTAAAAATGCTCATGATAACTGTAAAAATGAAAGCGAGCGTTCCGCAACGAAGCGCGTTAAAGATTCCCCTTGGTCGTTCTCGGACGAAATCAAAGCCGGATTATTCCTTTTTTCGTGGGGAAATCTGACAAGGCTTTCCGAAAGGAAATAAGGGCTTTTAAAATCTTATTTAAAGCTTTTCTTATCAGGAGATAAAAAAAAGACAACTCAAACGTGAATAAATAGTAAATAATACGATACGAACCCAAACAAACCCAAACAAAGGTAAATAACTCGTAAATAATAATAAAACTAAAAATAAATGAATACCTCTAATTATAGATCTTCATAAAGCTCTATATAAATTTATTTATTTATTATAATTTAAAGTATTTTTCTAATCTATAATAGATAAATAATTTTATATTTAATTAATTTAATAATTAACTGACTAATTGAATTAGATAATTGATTAAATTAATTGACAAAAAATTAAGCAAGCAATTTTTGGTCGAGTTGATAAAATTAAAGATTTTATTCAATAAAAATGATTTATTAAAATAATAAATGAAGAATCCATTAATTTCAATGCTCGTGCAACGAATTTTACGATCTTTACTTTACGATTTCCAAATATTCCAATTACCGATTACAAACCCAAACGAAACCCAAACGTCTGCCGGTCGATAAAAATGTTTCGATGACGATTCCAACTTTCGTTTGGAAATCGATTCTGGACAGTTATTCAGCTTTTCCATAGATTTTCGATGTTTTTGGATGGACTCAGAGGAAATACAAAAATGACTTACTTGGCATAAGCCTTCTCGAGCAGAGCCGGCCAAAATTGATCACTGTGACGACTCTGGACGAATGTCAATCGACCGTGGACCGCCGGAAGTCGATCATCCACCAAGACCTCGACCCATGCACCGCACCACCAAAGACGAAATCGAAAAACTCCCGCGTATTCGGACGTCGGAGATCCACCCGGTTCGCCAACGTTTCCGAAACCCTGGTCCGCCGGCACCACTCGGTAAAACAAACCTTTGCTCAAGTGGACAACTCCCAGACAAGAAACCAACCATTTGTCTCCTGAAAATTCATTTCTAATTTCGTCAAAAAAAACTATATACTTTTTCAATACATTTCCTAGGGAATTTCCCAAAAACTTCCAATCTTCACAAGGTTCAACCTGAATTTTTCGAAATTATCGAAATCTTACAGGCTTACGATGAAATTCATCAACTTTCGCAAATTTCCGAAATTCGTATTGAAACTTTTTCCAATTTTGAAAATTAATCCTGATTAATCATGAAATATCTTGGGTTCTTTCATCGGAATTCTTTTTTTTGTTATTAATTTTTATTTTAGTTTTTTTATTTTTTCATGTTTTTAATTTTATTTTATCTGTATATTTTTTATCTTTTTAATTTTTTGGATTGTACATTTTTTTTATTTTTTATTTTTCATTTGTAACTTTTTATTTTTGTCGGCAATTTTTCAAGTTTGTGATTAAATTTTTTTTATTTCGTGAATCTTCCAGGTTAACGATGAAATTTTTAAAATTTCAGAAACCCTGAAAAAAAACGAAAAAAAATTCTGAAAAAAAAAAAAAAACAGAAACTCGTTGAATGTCAAAAAATTCGAAAATTTGCCATTTCGACATGGAAATCTGTGAAAAAATGTCAAATCTTTCGGGATCAACGATTGAAATAACTGAAATTTCAGAAAATTCAAAAATACTTCGAGTCGACATTGAACGTTCCTAATTAGAAAGTGTGCGCCAAGGTTTTTCATTTCCTGTCCAAGTGCAACAATCGATGAATGAATAATCAAGATACTAGCAAGATTCTGCGAAACGTCGCGGGAAAAAAAAAAAAAAAAAAAAAAACTGCCAAAGTAAAAGCTCGAAGGCGAGCGCGATCAACCTTCGAAAACGAAAGTGAATAGTATGAACGTTTCGGTTCTTTCAGGTTCGCGCTATATTAGGCGTATCTCACGAGAGAGCGCTCATAGTTTTTTTTTTTTTTTTTTTTTTTTTTTTTTTTTTTTTTTTTTTTTTTTTTTTTTTTTTTTTTTTTTTTTTTTTTTTTTTTTTTTTTTTTTTTTTTTCCGGCGTTTCTCACGGGGATCCACGTTTTCATTTTGCTAAAGGCGTAATCAGGGAGTACGCGTGGATATCGTACCGAGAATACGTGAGCAATTAGGATTCGTGGCAATTAAGAGTACACCGAGAGGCTCGTGTTGTTATAAATTAATCTTGATTTTTCTAGCCGAGAGTCGTGATTTATCAGAATTACTGGGAGGGGTCGAAGTGGCAGAGGAGAGGGGGGGGTTGATTCGTTGGTTCCGGAAATGTTATTTTTTTTGTTATTAAAAAATATAAAATTGAATCGTGGCTATGGTTGAGGACGATTAAGAATTTATTTACAACTTTATCGGAGTAGTAATCGGGTATGTTAATAAGGGCACTTAGTGGCCTTTCGTTCGTATGAGTATTTTTATGAACCGATTGAAAAAAATTCTTTTTTATTTGAAAGCGTACCCCCAAGTTAGTCCCACTGCCATAAAGTCAGGTCTCCGGTCTCCAGGATCCCGAAAAAATAAAAGTAAAATCTTAAAAATAAGCTCATTTTTGTACTTTATTAGTTTTTCACTCTCTTCTTGTTTCTTTCGACTTATTGCATTACGATGAGTTAGTCAGTGGTAAAGAAATAGAATATAAATGTTTTTTTAGATAGAACATGTTTTTTCTATAGGAAAATGTTTTCAATAGAAAAATGTTTTTTTTTTTCTTTCTTTGTATCCTTAAATTTCCAGTCCACTCATTTTTTAAACTAAATCACCAGAAGCGTCTTTTCTAATTACACATAAAGAAACAATTTCAGTATTATTATATAGTATTCAAAGTAATATTTTAATTCTGTATAATAATATAGTATAGTATTAGTATA
>JAPYZJ010007862.1:0-15922 GCA_030522765.1 Ophioninae sp. B BG-2022a
TGGGTTTGTTTGTTTGGGTTTGTTTGTTTGGATTTGTTTTAGTTTGTTTGGGTTTGTTTGTTTGGATTTGTTTTAGTTTGTTTGGGTTTGTTTGTTTGGATTTGTTTGTTTGGGTTTGTTTGTTTGTTTGTTTGTTTGGATTTGTTTGTTTGTTTGGATTTGTTTGTTTGTTTGGGTTTGTTTGTTTGTTTGGATTTGTTTGTTTGTTTGGATTTGTTTGTTTGTTTGGATTTGTTTGGGTTTGTTTGTTTGGATTTGTTTGTTTGGGTTTGACTGTTTGTTTGGGCTTGTTTGTTTGGATTTGTTTGGGTTTGTTTGTTTGGATTTGTTTTAGTTTGTTTGTTTGTTTGGATTTGTTCGTTTGGGTTTGATTGTTTGGGTTTGACTGTTTGTTTGGATTTGTTTGGGTTTGTTTGTTTGGATTTGCTTGGGTTTGTTTGGATTTGTTTGGGTTTGTTTGTTTGGATTTGTTTGTTTGGATTTGTTTGTTTGGATTTGTTTGGGTTTGCTTGTTTGGATTTGTTTGTTTGGATTTGTTTGTTTGGGTTTGTTTGTTTGGATTTGTTTGGGCTTGTTTGTTTGGATTTGTTCGTTTGGGTTTGATTGTTGCTTTGGTTTTTTTTTTGTTGGGTTCGTTCGTTTGGGTTTGTTCGATTGGGTTTGTTTGTTTAGATTTGTTTGGGTCAATGAAAAACGAGAATTCAATTTTCCACACACGCGAGAACCGCGAGAAACGTTTGGGTTTGTTTGGGTCAATAAAAAAAAAAAGGAAATTCAATTTTCCACACCTCCAACGAGGAGATATCGTGCGGTTCGGACGATTAATAGGCTCAAACGTTTATACGAGCTTCGAGCTCGTCTACTCCAGCGTGAAATGGTTCGATCGGGCGTGGATCTGTCTCGACCCGATGGCGCCTCCTCCCATACCCATTTTCCCCAGGAAAACGCTAAAAACCAAAGTCCGATAATCAAACACCTCGCGCCGGATGAATAACCCGGCAAAGATCGTCTATTAACCCTCCACCTGCTTTTTACCTTTTTCCCTTTTTTCCTCTATTTTTTTCTTTTATATTTTGCATTTTTATAATATTATTTTTTTCTTCAATTAAAACTCAATCAAAATATATTTATCCGTAAAAAATGTGATATAATCCAGTAAACAAAAAATCTAGGTTAAAATGAACATAAAACGAAGAAGTCAAGAAATAGTAATATTAATAATAATAATGATAATAATAATAATAATATATTAATATAAGCGAGTAACGTGAATTATAATAATATCAATTATCGATAATATAAAAAATTAATGATATTAATATTAATTAAGTAACGTGAATTATAACAATATTAAAACCCAAACAAATGATTTTTGTACGAATAAAAATTTGTTTTCAAACTTGATAAAAAAAATAAAAAAATTAAAAAAAAAAACAAAAAATTTTAAATATCGATACGAGATGGATTCGAATAATCGAGCGAGAAATCGTACCGCGGCTGCATTTTGGCAGCCGCGATCACTGGCTAATCCGCGTCGTTTAAATCATCGAGGTGGAAAAATTTCATACATGATTTCCTTATTGCTAATTCGCACTCGTTTTCCTCACGTTTTCCCGAATATTTAATAAATGTTTTTTCAAAACTCTTTTAAATATTTCAATATTATTATTATTATTAATTTGAATATTTAATTATTTCGAAAACTTGGATTTTATTCTGGATAATAAAAGTTTACAATTGGTGAAAATAATTGTTTCATCGATTTTCAAAAAAATGGGAAAAAAAAATGTATGAAAAAATGTGGATTTAAAAAAAAAAGTGTTTTTTGTTTCAAAAAAAAATTTCAAAAAAAAAAAACCAAAAAAAGTATTCAAGTTTCAGGAAAAAGTTTTAAAAAAAAGTTTCAAAAAAAAAACCAAAATCGTAAAATTTGGGCTTTGGGATTGGAATTGAAATTCGTGTTTTTCCGAATCAACGAAATTTCTTACGGACGTTGAATGCTCATTAACTCAAGCGTTAACCGAAAAATAGAACTCTGAATTTTTTATCTCTCGTATCCTATTATAGTCCATCTGTGTGTATACTCTGAATACACGGCGTCGCTAATTACGTTTTCGTCCAACCGACGATATTACCACCTTCGTCCTCACAAAAAAACAGAAAAAAAAAAATGATTAATTCGTGACAGTATGAAAAACAGAAATATTCGTGGCTAATGCTCCGAGTGGCTAATTTATTCCGAGCGATATCTATATTTATACCGTCCTAAATATTAGCTCAACTGACTCATTTTCGCTAAGCCTAAACCGCTTAAGGTGAAAACTCGTATTTTTCGAAGGTGTCCAAATATTATCATAAAATAATTATATTTCGTAAGAAATTTTTTTCGAATTTTTTTTTTGATTAACCCGGTCGAAAAAGAAGAATTTTTGAAAATAAGTAATTATTCGATTTTAATTACAGGTAGTGAAATGTGAAATTCGAAAAGTAAGGTATCCTGTTAGATAAAAAGTATTTTATAAAAAATTCTTTTTTTTTCAAAATTGTTGACTCGAAGGATCGAAACAGATGATTTTTTGAAAATAAGTAATTTTTCGTGTTTAATCTGATAAAAATGTTGAAAATTCAATAACACGTTAATATTGTTACGTAAAAAGTAATTTCGAAGGATTTTTCTCGAAATTCTTCATGGGAGAGACCTAAACACCGGAGCTTTTGAAAATCATTTTTTTCCTTTTTAATTAGGTAGAAACGTGAAATTTGGAGGATACGTTGATATTTCTAAAACAAAACATAGTAAATAATCAAAAATAATAAATAATAGTCATAAATATAATATGTAAATAATAATAATAATAACAAATAAAAATAATAAATAATAATAATAACAAATAATAATAAATAATAATAATAATAACAAATAATAATAACAAATAATAATAATAAATAATAATAATAATAACAAATAATAATAAATAATAATAGTAGAAGTACCGGGGTTAATAAAATAAAATAAAGTAAAGTAAAGTAAAGAGAGAGCGAGAGAGAGGGCTAAGGGGAAGAAAGTCCCAACATCGAGTTCTCCCCAGAGAAGTAGCTTCGTCTCTCTCTCTCTCTCTCTCTCTCTCTCTCTCTCTCTCGCTCTCGCCATTCGATAATGAGCAATTCGCTCTCCATTTGCCAGTCTTTTGTGGCCTTTGTGCTGGCCGCGTGCCAGACGCACTAAAGTTCCCTGGGGTCATTTGCCACTCACGCCCTATCCCACTGATTCCCCAAAGGCCCTCAAGCCCACAGTCACTTATTTCTCATTTTCGTCGTATTGGGCAGGGTTCCTTGCCACTGTTGCGCACTTTTATTGGCTTTTTCTCTCCCCCTCCCCCACCGTCCTTCTTTTTAGACTCGGCAACATTTTCGTCTTTGCTCAACGATACAGAACCTTAGCCGAACCTTTTCTACCAAGGGACGACACGAATGAGCCTCGTTACGGACTAGAGGGTCATACGGAATCAATTTTCCACGTGTTTAGTGAAAATAATCGAAATTTTCAAGCAAGGATATCGTACGGTCGAAGGATTTATTTATTTATTTTTTTTTTATTTTTTTTTAATTTTTTTAATTTATTTTTATTTTTTTTATTTATTTTTATTTTTTTTATTTATTTTTTTTTTTTTTTTTTTTTTTTATTTTTTTTATTTTTTTTTATTTTTTTTATTTATTTTTATTTTTTTTATTTATTTTTATTGATTTTTTTTTTATTAAAAAAAATTTTTTTTTTTTTTATTGTTGGAACCCCTTAAAGGGTTTTTGGCTCAAACAGCCGAATCAGGTGCCAACCCAAACAGGTGACGAAGCTACTCACGATTTTTCCGAATGAACAATTTTTGTAATGACTTGCTGGTGGAATATTTAAAGCAAAAATGAATTTGAAATTCAATAAAAACGTGTTTTTAGGGAAAATTAAATTTATAAATTTGATTTAAGAAAACGTTAAGCTGAATGAAACAATGTGGTTATTTTGAAATTTAATGAAACATTAAATTTAATATAAATTTTTATGTAATTTTATGACAAGTTCGATGGACAATTGAATTTAATATAAAATTGAACGAAAAATTTCGTTGAATTTGAATTCTAATAAAAAATTAATATTGATGTACGTTGCTATCGAAAATATGATTAAATTCAAAATTCAGTAAAAAACAATATATTCAATTCGAAACTTAATCGCCAAAATACTCGAATATTTTTTGAATTTTCCATTAAAATAGAAATAAAATAAAATTTACCATTAAATCGTAAACACAATTAATGAACGATTGTTGAAACAATTATCGACGAGTGATTAATAGTGAAAAATGAAGTAACGTTTTACAAGCCCTGACCCCCTTAACGTATCTTTGTACTGAAAATAAATAAAATTCGTAATGACTATTTAGCATAAACTATAAATAAATGAATAAACAGCCGAGCGAACGCTTCGTATGATTTTCGTGGCTGCAAACTCGTCTTACGTAAGCCATAAAATTCCCGTCGCGAACACGCTGAACTATATTCTCGCTGAGGGAAACATAAAACATACTCAGCTTCGTATAACGCGTAAAAAAAACCAAAAAAAAAAAAAAGAAATGATTTTCCAGGATTTCTCTTCTTCGAGGATAGGATTATGTCCGATAAATCGTGTTTTATGGCACAAAGCGTGCAGTCACGTCCTTCAGAGTGTACCTGACGGGAAAATCGAAAACTTACATAGTATCACAAAGTGGGGATCGTTCGTATCCCCTCTCCTGAGCCCAACGACCAATCGGTGCACACCGAGCCCAACGCGTATTTATCGGCTGAATATGAAATCTCGAGGCATTATCATGAAATAATATTCATTCAACGATACTTCGAGATTTCATGTCGACTGAATATGAAATCTCGGAATTTTAACGTGATCATCCGGATTTCATATTGGCTGAAAAAATGAAATTTCCGGATTTCAATATGAACATCCGGATGTTCATATTGACGGAAAAAATGAAATCTTGGGATTTCATATTGACGGAAAAAATGAAATCTTGGGATTTCATATTGACGGAAAAAATGAAATCTTGGGATTTTCATATTGACGGAAAAAATGAAATCTTGGGATTTCATATTGACGGAAAAAATGAAATCTTGGGATTTGAATATGAACATCCGGATTTCATATTGACTAAAAAATGAAATCATTGGATTTCATATTGACTGAAGAAATTAAATCTTGGGATTTCATATTGACTGAAAAAATGAAATCTTGGGATTTCATATTGACTGAAAAAATGAAATCTTGGGATTTGAATATGAACATCCGGATTTCATATTGACTAAAAAATGAAATCATGGGATTTCATATTGACTGAAAAATGAAATCTTGGGATTTCATTTTGACTGAAAAATGAAATCTTGGGATTTCATATTGACTGAAAAATGAAATCTTGGGATTTCATATTGGCTGAAAAAATGAAATCATGGGATTTGAACATGAACATCCGGATTTCATATTGGCTGAAAAATGAAATCTTGGGATTTCATATTGGCTGAAAAAATGAAATCTTGGGATTGGAACATGAACAACCGGATTTCATATTGGCTGAAAAATGAAATCTCGGGATTTCAATATGAACATCCGGATTTCACATTGCCTGAAAAATGAAATCTCAGAATTTCAATATGAACATCGGGATTTCACATGAATATAATGCCGATCCTCGTGAATCCGTGTTCATATATTTCGTATCTGAAATAATTACCTATTATCGATACATGAAATTCCAAGTTGTCATTAAATGAATATTATAAAAAAAAAACATACCTCAGGATTTCATACATGAAATTCCATGAATATGAAATCGCGAGGTATTACAATGAAATAATATTGACCTCCGTAAAATGAACGATCGCTTGGGCCCAACCAGGTTTGGGTTTGCCATTGAATACTTTTCCCATAAAAAAAAAAAAAAAAAAAGAAAAATGAAAAGCAATTATGAACGTTTCGCCATGAAAACGAGGGCTTGAAAAGCTCGCGCGTGAAAACACGTGCTAGAGACTGAGAAGTACGAGTAATACGATACCACGTGCCCTGATCGATAAATAAATCACGTGCAGCAGAGCGCAGACAAGGGGGACACGGTTCGACAGGAAGATATAGGGAGAAAAGAGGTAAAGACGAGGAGGGCGAGAGGAGGGTTAGGTTTCTCTACGAAGCGTAGGTTGTGGAGGTACAATCGAGTTCTCCAGGAATATCAATTATTCAGAGGGTAACCTCGTCGATTATTTAATGCCGGGTTAGGGGAAGGTAAAAAAAAAACAGCGGGGAGGGGGGGGGGGAAGTAGAAAATCGGTGCAAGGTTCGGGGTGAAAGCGTGCCGTGTTTCGAGCCTACTTAAAGGCTCTTCGAGTTTTTCGATAAAGAGAAAAAGAGGAAAAAAAAAAATAAAAAAATAAATAAATGGCCAACTCCGTTGAGAGCGAAGACTCGAGTGTCAGAACGACACTCGTCGATACCGATGTAACTTTTTCAGGAGTCGAGATCGTTCCGAAAAATCCAAGTTAGGTCAAGAATTAACCCTTGAATTGAAACGACCTCTAAAATGACTGCTTCAATTGGGGTGACCTCGAGAATGATCGTTTTGAATAATATGACCTCTGGAATGACCCCTTTATTCCAAATGACCTCTGGAATGGCTTCTGTACTCAAAATGACCTCTAGAATGAATCTTTTCACCTCAATGACCTCTAGAATGACCCCGTTTATCAAAATGACCTCTAGAATGAACCCGCCAATTAAAGTGATCCCTGGAATGACCCCTTCAATCCGAGTGACCTCTTGAATGACTCCTTTAATTAAAATGACCTCTAGAATGACCCCTTTGATTAAAATGACCTCTAGAATGACCCCTTTAATTAAAATGGCCTCTAGAATGACCCCTTTGATTAAAATGACCTCTGGAATGACCCCTTTAATTAAAATGACCTCTAGAATAAACCTGCCAATTAAAATGACCTCTGGAATGACCCCTTCAATCCGAGTGACCTCTAGAATGATCCCTTTACTTAAAATGACCTCTAGAATGACCCCTTTGCTTAAAATGACCTCTAGAATGACCTCTTTACTTAAAATGACCTCTAGAATGACCCCTTTGCTTAAAATGACCTCTAGAATGATCCCTTTACTTAAAATGACCTCTAGAATGAACCCTTTCGTTAAAATGACCTCTAAAATGATTCCTTTAGTTAAAGTGACCCCCAGAATAACCCTTTCCAACGAATAAGTCGATTCATCGGTCACCCCGTAGAATCCAAGTTTTTCAGTCCACTTTTCTCACTGATGGAAAATGACAACCGCCATTGGCGGTACGAAATTCACGATCGGCACGAATCTTGCCCGAGAGGGGTCGAGAGGAAGGGTTACCCGCTGTACCGGAGATTACACGGTGAAGTAAAGATCTCTCGGTGCACAGGCATGTCACGAAGAATAGAGCGCGGAGAGCCGGATGAGATGGTTCGCTACGACAGCGCCATGTTGTCCAGCTGAGGCCGCATTGCGCCAGTCAACTCGACGAAACCCTTCTGCCTATCCGAATACACACGAAAACTACGAATTCATCGACCCAAACGGACACAAACAAACCCAAACAAAATCAAAAAAATCAAAATCGAAAATCAAAATAAAAAAAAACTAAAATTGGAGAAGAGAAAATATGAGATTTTTAATAGACGATCGTTATTGGCGAATGAAGAAATATTGGAAGATTTTTTCTAATATTTTCTTATCATTTTTGGATTTTTAATTTTTTTAAAAATTTTTTTTTTCGAATTGCTGAATGAAGAAATATTAGAAGATTTTTTCTAATATTTTCTCATCATTTTTGAATGTTTTATATTTTTTTGAATTTTTTTTTTTTTGGTTTTTTTATCTATGGTGACTAGTTACTAAAATTGTCATTTTAGTGGGACCTAGGTGAGAATGAAGAGGCGAGGGGTGTAAACGAGGAAATCCAGAAAGATCCCCTTTAACGGAGGGAAAATCAATTTGGTGCCGCGGGGCGGTCGTGAAGTGGGAGGCAGCTCGGTACCGGGGCGAAAGGGCGCGTCGTGGAATGGAACCCAGCCGGAGGAAAGACGCTCTCCGAGGTACGCGCAATTCACTTTTCGACCGTTTTATTTTTGTTACTTTCCCGACCAATCTATTACAGGAGAATAACCAACGATACACACTCGAGACCAGCCAAGAGTTTACCTGATATCAGAAAATCAAACGTATTTCATGTATCGGTGATGACCGATAGAGATGAAAATACCGGGTGACCGCTTTTTCGGCCTGTTTATTCAGAGGAGTTGTTCCAGAGGTCATTCGAAACAAAATTGACCCCGATCAAGCTGGGGTCGAAATTCCGTAGTTACTGAGTTATGATAGCTTTTTGGATTTTTTTAGAATTGTCTAGAATTTTCTAAAATTTTCTAGAATTTTCTAGAATTTTCTAAAATTTTCTAGAATTTTCTAGAATTTTCTAACATTTTCTAGAATTTTCTAGAATTTTCTAAAATTTTCTAGAATTTTCTAGAAGTTTCTAGAAGTTTCTAAAATTTTCTAGAATTCTCTAGAATTTTCTAGAATTTTTCTGGAACGATTTTATCTTTTTTTGAATTTTCTAGAATCTTCTGAAATTTTTTAGGAGCGATTTGTTTATTTTTAGAAATTTCTAGAATCTTCTAGAATTTGTTGGGATCAATCTGTTAATTTTTTGAATTTTCTCACACCTTCTAGAATTTTTTTAGGAGCGATATTTTTATTTTTTACAATTTCTAGAATTTTAAAATCTCTCAGGCACGAAATTCCTAGGATCAGCCATTTAAACATTTTTTAGAACATTTTAGGATTTTCTATGATCAAATTTTTCCCAATCAACCATTTTTCGTAACTTTCTAAACTTTCAGAAAACCATCAACTGAACATTCAAAATTTCGGATTACTTTTTAAATTATTTTATTCTGTTGAAAATTCGAAAAAAAATCTAAAAACGAAAAACGTTAAAAAAAAAGAGGATTCTCCGAAGAGTTCGTAATAATACCCAATGAAGGATCTTTCAGTAACGAAGACAAACAAGGTGAAAACCAAGGGCTTCGAAAAATGCAAAAAAAAAAAGGAAGAGAAAAAAAAAGCCAGAATTTGCGTACGCGAGAGTATAACGAATTGGGTCATGAAGAGTGGAATTTTTGATTGCACCGTGTTTTGATTCGAGCACAGTTTGTCCATAATTCGAGGATGGAAATGGCGTCGTCGCTTCGGCGCCGATTTTTCCTCGACATTTTTTTTTTTTTCTCTTATCACGAAGGGCAATTTTTTTTCCGTCTTCGACGTCCCTTTTTTCTCTCGTAACTTCGCAATCAGATGTTTCATCGAATTCACGTGACCAAGGTCATCTCAAGGTCATTCGTGATCGAAGGAGAGAAAGATGGAGAAAAATGAAAAAGATTGAAGGTGATGAGTCGACGGGACATCGTTGGCCTTGACGCGAGGCAAAAACCGATCCAAGCGACTCTTTCGAGGTTATGTTAGCCCATTTTTTTTCGTTTTCCCTTTTTTTTTTCTTCGTAAAATCTCGCCAGCTCCCCCGGGCCCCCCGATGGGTCGACAAACGATGCGGAAAGATGTCGCCCAGCTGGAGGTGAAAGCACACGCGAACCGTCAACAATCACGAGTCCTCTCGATAAATTCGAGCGATTAGATCGAATCAAGTTCGCCATAGAAACGTGGAGGGGGGTCGTTTGATCGAGCCTTGATACGAAAGATCAATTTTCGGTGATCCTGGGATACCTAATGAGCTCTGTGAGTTTGTTCGGGTGTGTTCGGGTTCGTTTGGGTTCGTTTGGGTTCGTTTGGGTTTCTTTGGATCGTAATTCAAAAAAGTTGAGTCAAGCGTGAGTTAGGTCGAGAATGATTTGGGTTAAGTGTGAGTTGAGTTGAGTACAACGAGTAAGGTTCTAGGTTATTGTACTCAGGTCATTCCGGAGGTCATTCTAGAGGTCATTCGTACGAGATCATTACAGAGGTCACCCAATGTTACACAGAGAGGTCATTCTAGAGGGCATTCTAGAAGGTCATTCCAGAGGCCAATTTAGAGGTCATTTGGTACAGGTGATTCTAGAGGTCGTTCGATCGAGATCATTATCGAGGTCACTGACTGGTAGAAAAGGGTCATTCCAGAGGTCATTTGGGAAAGGTCATTTTAGAGGTCATTTGGGAAAGGTCATTTTAGAGGTCATTTGGGAAAGGTCATTCTGGAGGTCATTTGGAAAAGATCATTTAGAGGTCATTTGGGAGAGGTCATTTTAGAGGTCATTTGGGAAAGGTAATTTTAGAGGTAATTTGGGAAAGGTAATTCTAGAGGTCATTTGGGAATAGTCATTTTAGAGATCATTTGGGAAAGGTCATTTTAGAGGTCATTTGGGAAAGGTCACTCTAGAGGTCATTTGGGAATAGTCATTTTAGAAATCATTTGGGAAAGGTCATTTTAGAGGTCATTTGGGAAAGGTCATTTTAGAGGTCACTTGGAAGAGGTCATTTTAGAGGTCACTTGGGAAAGCTCATTTTAGAGGTCATTTGGGAAAGGTCATTCTACAGGTCATTTGGGAAAGGTCATTTTAGAGGTCACTTGGGAGAGGTCATTTTAGAGGTCACTTGGGAGAGGTCGTTTTAGAGGTCATTTGGGAAAGGTAATTCTAGATGTCATTTGGGAATAGTCATTTTAGAAATCATTTGGGAAAGGCCATTTTAGAGGTCATTTGGGCAAGGTCATTTTAGAGGTCACTTGGGAAAGGTCATTTTAGAGATCATTTGGGAAAGGTCATTCTAGAGGTCATTTGGGAAAGGTCATTTCGGAGGTCACCCAGTAATACAAAAATGTTGGAACACGCCTATATTTGGATAGACATAAACGTGCAGTCGTACAGAGCGTTTAATGGAATCAGTATAAACGGAACTTGAATATGCATGAGCCACCAGCTGTAAAATGAGTAAAACGTGTGACTCGGGATACGTGGGGGCCGGAGAGAAACATGAGAAGCCCTTCCTCTTTATTGCATATCTCTCAATATCTTCGAGCCTCCCCACCCTCCCTGCGATACTCAAAAAAACCAAAAAGTAACCTATAAAATGACCTATAAAATGACCTAGCCTTGTACGACCGGAGAAAAAATTAAATAAATAAGCGTTAACGTTGACGAAGATCCACCAGGATATATCTACACGATCACCTTTTTTTTGTCGTTTCGTTTTATTATTATTTTTTTTTTTGGTTTTTCTGTTTTTTTGGTTTTTGGTTTTTTTTTGGTTTTTTTTTTGTTTTTTTTTCGCGAATACACGTCCCCTGGGGGAAACGGCAAATCCTGTCACTAACCGTTGGTAGAGTTTCTCGCGTTATATTCATACGATTCCAAGCGTTGGAAGATAATATAGAGGCCTATGAATTTTCCTCATACCGGACATTTACGAGGCAGTCGTAAATGTGGCGGGAGGCAGATTTCTCGGCGTTTCGAATAACCGTATTACTTATTCGCTGGGCTTTTGCAAAACTTGCGAATAATCATAACAAACATAATCAATAATAATAATAATAATGAGAATTTCAGATCCTTTGGATTTGGGCGAAAATGTTTGAACCCAAACAAACCCAAACGCAGTTTTTCGAAGATTATTTATTTTTACCAATGACACTATTAACGAAGATGAAAAATATATTTTGTAATTTTTCTAAATAAATATTTGAAAAAAGTACGAAGAAATTTTCAAATTTTCAAAATTCTATGAAGAGAGATTAGATTTGAAAAACTTAAAAAAATTCTATTGCCCAGAGATCATCGACGAAAAAACGCTTTTCGCCATCTTTTTTTTCCAACATTTTTTTAAAATAATTTCGTCATCTTTTTTTTATACAAATTTTTTTTCAAACGAATTTTGCATCTTTTTTTTCGGAAAAATTAAAAAAACAAAAAAAAACAGCCATGTTTTTTTAATGAAAAATTTGAAAAAACGTCGCGACGACTATTCGTCCTCTTTTTTCCCCCTTAAAGATTCTCATAATTCTTAAGTAAAAGTAGTTTCAAATCGGAGCGTCACGAGCGACGTTTTATGTATTTCCGGTTTTAAAGCTCCTGAATTTCAAGCTCGATCGCTCCTCGTAACCATGAGAAAATTATAAGCTCGATTTCTTTTGATGACCGTCATTTAACCACGAGGAAGAACCGCTTTAAATACCCAACGGACTAAATTTTAACGAAACCAGATGTGACCCTCCGGAATTCTCATTCGCTTGCTTAATTAATTACTTACACGAGAAGCCTACCCCGTATTTTCAAATCTTCTTGGAAACCCTTTCAAATCCACTTTAGGTATTACCGGATGGACCGCAGCCCAAAAAGGTCGTCCGAAATGAGGAAATTTGTCATTTACAAGATTACTTCCGGTTCGACTGATCCTGCATGGTTAGTTTTTAAAATACTCTCGTTTAACAATTTATTAATTTTTTATCCGAAAATATTCGTAATTTTGAAAAAAACGAAAGTTCATAGATATTTTTATTGAAAAAACGTTCATAAACGATATCTCTATTTTATATTTTAAATATTTATATATTTTACTTTATTTTCAATTTTAAAAAAATGCATAATAAAAAAATTCATAAAAATTGTTTTTATACGCGAAACAAAATAGCTGATTTATCAATAAATTATCTTTTCATTAAAAAAATATATATATAAACCTCATTCGTATAAAAATGAAAGTTAATAAATTTTTTTCCAAAAAAAAGTTCCCAAAAAAGAGATAAAAAATAAAAAATCAAAATAAATAAATCATTTCCAAAAAAATTCAAAAATAAAATAAAAAATGAACTAAAAAAAAATAAAGAACGAGAAAACATTACGCTAATTTTTCGTGAAAATTTCGTTCGACCCCGAAAAAAAAGAAATTAAAAAAAACGAGTTGAAACATTCGTACGAAAAATTCGGGTGATTTATAATTAGGCGTGGAAACGAGGGGGGGGGGGGGGACGGAATAAATGATCTCGGGGAATTAGCATAATGGGATAATCCGGCACGCGCCAAGATATCGCGGGAATGAGAGCTCGGCGCGTGTCATCAAATAACATCGAAATGGACTACGAAAAAAAAAAATATTAAAAATCCAAAATTTTTTTTTATTTTCGGGGAAAACAAGTTTTTTTACTAAATCATCGATAACTTTTTTTCCTTTAGGATTTGGTACTCCAGTTTGTGCTCAATCTCTTCGTTATGATTTTCTCTTAAAAAACACACAAAAATAAAATGAAAAATAAACTAAAAAAAAGAGTAAATAAAAAAAATAAATAAATAAAGAACGAGAAAACATTACGCTAATTTTTCGTGAAAAATTCGTTCGACCCCGAAAAAAAAGAAATAAAAAAAAACGAGTTGAAAAATTCGTACGAAAAATTCGGGTGATTTATAATTAGGCGTGGAAACGAGGGGGGGGGGGGACGGAATAAATGATCTCGGGGAATTAGCATAATGGGATAATCCGGCACGCGCCAAGATATCGCGGGAATGAGAGCTCGGCGCGTGTCTGGAGATGAAAACGTCAGATGGAAAATGGGCAATGTAAATATTTCGAGAACGCCTGTCGAATGCCCACATTCCGGCTCTATTCTCATTTCGGTTGCCCACACGAATATCCATACGGATTTTCGTCTCTTCGTTTCAACGTATATAGATATACCTTTCCATGAGTCAAGTGTCAGAAGTGTATCAGGGCATACGGACGTTGCTCAAACCTCTCATTCGCTCTTCGTTCCTATTTCTGGTTCAAACATGTATGTATATATATATATGTATATGTAAGAGTATATAGAGGGTGAACCACGAGAGAAAAAACCTCGATTCAATTTCCTTTAAATACTGCACGAAAATTAAAAAATCGTCTTTTTAGCAGTTTTTTACGATTTTCTCTTTAAAATTTTGGGTTTTGGGAGAAATTGAGAGTGGATTTGTACTCAGGGGATAAAATTGCCATCGAAATGGACTAAGAATAATAAAATTAAAAATCCAAAATTTTTTTGGATTTTTGGGGAAAATGAGTTTTTTTACCAAAACAGCGGTAACTTTTTTTCCTTTGGGATTTGGGATTCCAGTTTGTGCTCAATATATTCGTTATGATTTTTTCTTTAAAATGCTTTTTTTAAAATTGAAATCCGATGATTTTTCGATTTTTGGCAGAATTTCAAAGTTGGAGCATCGATTTTTAACAATTTTTCCATAGATACCCCTTTGCCTCTTTTTTTGCGATTTTTCGAGTGGACTTTCCGGGGAAACTATAAGAGATATCGATATAAATCCAACGCCATTATTTAAGTTAGGCAAAAAACTTTTCCAAACCCACCAAATAAATCTCGATCGCATAGAAGAAGCCTACTCTACGAGCTTTTGAAATATCGTGATTTTAGAGATTCCGGAAAAGTGGCCAGGAAAGACGAAAAAAAAATTTTTTCGTTTTCATACTATTAAAAAGCTCTATTTAATCGGAAATTTTCCGCTGATTACGAATATGCCCGAGTTTTCGTCGAAAGTACAAAATTAGCTTGAGAAAATGCAAAAAACCATTTCTAAAATATTTTTTTGACATTTTTCTCTAGAAATGGAGAGTTCAAGGCGAATCAAATGGTGATTTTATCAATCGACTGAGAATTTCACCCGCAACCCCCTCACCGTCACCATCTTGGGACACCCTGTATAACCGTTGAAGAGAAACCCGAAAGGTTTTCTCGTCCCTCGCTCTTACGAATCGTAATTCGGCCGGAAGCTTATGAAACTGATTTTCTCTCCGAGTGATTTTAGTGTTTCCGCATGACCGGTCCATGTCTTCATAGAAGATTTGATTTGAACGAAGGCCCAAAAAATGGTTGACGCGAAATCAAGGCAATTTGCGATAAAAAAAATGTTTGTTTGGGTTTGTATGGGTTCTAAGTTCAAAAAGTCAAAATTAATCACGATTTTGGTACGAATCGTCCAGAGATACGAATCAGGCTGGACTCTAATACGGATTCGTCGATACGAGGCCTTGAGGAGGTTTCATGACGACCGGAAATGGTGAAAATCGCAATAATTGTGAAAACGACCTTACAGAGGTGGAAATCCAGTCATTGGAAGGATGGGGTAACAAGGGAAGAGAATGAGGCGAGAATTGGCGTTCCTAGGGACGCAGCACGAAACCGGAAATACCCGAGGTGCTCGGCCTATTTTCGTAGCTCTTCCCCTTCCCCTCCCTGCTCTGTCCTCTTCGACGATTCATCACGATGATCCAACACTTAGATTCAAATGTTTTTTTTTTTTTCATCTGTGAAGTGTTTCGAGTGTGAGCTACGTGGGAATCATCCAAGTGGAATAATTGAAGGACAGATGGCCATAGTAGGTTCCCTGGATCGAACTGTTGAAAGTTCTATCAAAGGAACCCAATATTTGTCTTTTCCATTCGATCGTTTATTCATTGACAATAAAACTGCAACACGTGATAACGAAAGTCCGATATGGAAACGTTTAATAGAATTGGTATGTTGGAAAAGACTGGGGTGAATATCTCTCGTGTACCTTTCGATACAAAATGGCGGTACGAGACACACGAGTGCGAGAGAGATAGTCGAGAGATTTCAAACTCCGATTTCTCAAAAATGAAACGTTTTTATCGAAAATGACGAGCAGGGGGACTTCGGTGCCATCGTCCTGAATGCACACAACAAATTTCGTACCGATCGGTTCAGCCGTTTGAGAGAAAAGTGGTTTTAAAGTTTCGAAGTGGACGGAAACGTATTCTCGGTTTCTCGTCGCCATTTCTCAAAGATGAAACGTTTTTATCGAAAATGACGACCAG
>JAPYZJ010007863.1:0-11265 GCA_030522765.1 Ophioninae sp. B BG-2022a
TAACTTAGACATATCTTGTTAAATATGACAGAAACAGCGAAATCGGTGAGAAAATCGAAAATTGACTCGTTTTCGTCGATTTTGGCCGTTAAAACGCGAGATAGGCGAATATGGCACCTCGACACAATACGACCGATTTTTCGACCAAAATGTTCATTTTCGCGTGTTGTTCGACGAAATGACCATTTTGACGGTAATTCACCTTTTTTCTTCTATATGACAAAGCCGGCCTTCAATGGCCAGAAGCCGGAGCGGTCAGTCTCAAGGCCAAACAAAAGAATTGTAAGTTTGTTGCCGAGTTTTAAACATAAAATATAATTTGTTGAAGTTTAATACAAATCTCGAGTTGGAGTTTGACTCTTATTGGACAGAATCCTCTACTGACCCGCCTTTGAAACACTGGTCCTTGTTGATATCAATCAGTTCAGTAAAAGGCAAACTCCTTTTGTGCCTAACGAGCCTCCACATACTCCGCGGGCACAACATTTAGTGGCAGCGGTAGGATTCCACAACTAACCAGTCGACAATGGGGAGACCATAAATTGGAATTCCGTAACGTCAAAAAATCCAAACTCAACAAAATAAAAGAGACATAACGAAGTCAACCAAAAAGAGACCAACAGAGTCCAGTACACAAAAAAAACGAAGTGCTTACGAGCAACTATCAAACAGCACATACAGAGCTGTCCAAAATACACTGAAGCTAGTGTATCAACGCTCCCGAGGGTCATCGAAACCAGACCGACACCAATGACGAAGACTCAACAAAAACAACTCCCGAGGAACAACAACGAGATCAAGGACCAAAAGCAACCCGACAACAAGAAACAACGGTGTCAATTTCCTGCCAAACGTCAACGATAAAGAAGTCAATAACGATTCACAACCAAGTAGAAGCGATTGATCAACATGACGCGAATCATCGTACTGTAAGTGACGGAAAATTTATTGAAAAAAATATCCTCCAAACCCGAAACTGAAAATTAATGTCCAACGACGACGAACGTCGTAAACTATACCGATTACCAGGTACCAGAAATTTAACGCGTTCATTAAACTCGATCTTTGAAGATCTCATCGCACGAGGTCGACCCGAAAGTCAAATAGAAAAAGAAATAGAAAAAGAAATCCAAGATCCTACGAAAAAACAATTCCGTTCCGCGACTAGTTCAGACGAAAGTCCAAACTCTCAAAATTCGTCAAATAAACTAACCGCCACGAAACGTACTAAAATCCGAACGGTAGCAGATCAAACGGTTCACTCCTCAACAGTTTCCGATCGATCTCCCGACAATATAGACGTTAAGCGTGGTCGCGAAATGGAAATTCAAGAACTTTCTCTACTTCAAATAAATCCCGATAACATGGCTCAAGAAAATGAATTTATGACTTTAAAAGAGACTCGGGCTTTATATGTCGATTCGACGGTGAAAAACCTGAAGAAGTCGAGGATGTAATAGAAGCATTTGGCTATGCGAACGAGAGCATCGCAATCACCGACAGACCGTCTTTAATAAAATCTGTATCAGCAACATAAATAGTAGGAAAAGCGCGAAAAGAAACGCGATATAAACTAATAGACACCTATCGACAATTTAAAGACGAAATGATAGCATTATATGGAACGCGTCGTACAGTAGCCGCCTTAAAAGTCGATTTTAATACGTGTAAGCAAAAATATAACGAACGTGTGTTAGCGTACGGTCAACGACTCGAAGCAGTCAAGATGGAATTAATCGAAGCAAATATAATCGAAGCCCAATTACAAGAAGCAAAAAGAATAATAGAAGCGTACGTGAGGCAGCTGACCTATATAATTTCGAAAGAGGACTTCGAAGGGAGTGTCAAATCATCGTAAAGGCCCCAAGATTCAAGGATCTCGGAGCAGCCCTTAAAGGAGCAATGGAAGAAGAAAAATCAATACAGGGTGATGAATCCATCAACAAACAGACTCATTTGGAAAAACGAGCAACTGTGACGTGTAACAAATGTCACAACGTCGGACATTCCGCCAAGGTTTGCCGATCAAACTCATCTTACGGAAAATATAGCCTTCCAGCTCCATCGAAAAGCGTGCATCAAATAAATATTACTTCCAGTTATTGCAAAAAACCAGGACACTTATATAAAGATTACCGACATTGAAACTGGCAACAAGGACAAGGAAATGTACATCGTCAAGGACAAGGAACCGGATATCAACAAAATCGTTCAACAAACGATCAGCCGGGTCAAGGAACCAGCTATTACAACAGAAACGGGCCGCAAGGATGCCCGAATCAGTATCACTGGAGTGCAGAAAAAAATGAACCAAAGGAGGACAGACCGAAAGAAGAAAATCGCAACGACAGCGAAAAACGGAAAACAATTGGGTCATTCGCGCTCAACACAATAACGACGGTGATCGAAGACAAAAACCCCAACGGAAGCAAAAGAAAAAAAATCAACTACAGAACCGTCCAAAGGAAAAAATGCAAGAAAAGAAATTAAGTCGTACTGGATAACGACGATTAATTCGGAAGGAGCCGCTAGCGACTTCCACATCACGTCTCCCACAGGCAAAACAAAAATCCTCACATTGAAAAGAGATACGGGAGTTCAATGTAGCATCATAAAAAAGAGCATGTTAAACGAAGACACTGAAATAATAAAAGAAACGGTCGAACTAAAAGGAATCGGTAGGGAAAAAACTCTACGCACATTGCAAGGTTATGCTTGTTCTCGAAACACGTGCTGTCAACGTAAAACTTGGATTCCACGTTGTAGACGACACAGTTCAGCTAGAGGCAGATGGAATACTGGGTTTAGATCATATGAGAAAACACAGCCTCGATATCTTAGGCGGAAGATATATAAAAATATATGGCAACTGATTCCCATGCTAGATGGATCAAAGAAAATAAAATTACCTCCCAGAACCGAGCAAATGCTCTACGCAAAAACAATGACGGCAAGAATAGGATGTGTAGCCGCAAAAGAAATACAACCAGGAGTAAAACCGGTGGAAGTCATGTCCAACCGGACGGAATCTCCTCCCTCGTACTAGTAAGAAACACGAGCATTAAAGAAATCGAAGTTGAAAGACGAACGGTAAAAATCGAATAAATGACAAATGAAACTCCAAAAGAAGAAAAAAGGATCAACGTTGCAACAAATGAAGAAAAGATTTAAAAAAACGAAAAGATATGGCAAGAAATGAAAAGGGATTCGAATTTAAATCCCGAGGAGAAAAAATTCTTACGCGAATTCGCCGAAAGATATGCTGACGTCTTCGATATGGATGACGAGAAGCTTGGGTGCACAGCCATAGTAGATCACCGCATAAATTCACGGCAAGCGACAACTCCAATAAAAATTCGCCCGTACCGATTACCAGAAGTACACAAACAAGAAATGATGTGGCAGACAAAAGATATGCGAAAAGACACAATAATTCGACCGAGCAAGAGCCCATGGAATGCTCCCCTACTCGTCGTTCCAAAAAAGCCTGACGCAGATGGGAACATACGAAAGAGAGGGCTAGTCGACTTCCGAAAGTTAAGCGAAGCAACGAAACGAGACTCGTACCCTTTGTCCAATCTTACAGAAATATTGGATCAAATGGGACGTGCAAAATATTTTACAAGACTTGATTTGGCATTCGGATTTCATCAAATTCCGATGGACGAAAAGGTAAAAGAAAAAATGACTTTATCCACTCCGCTTGGACATTACGAGTATAATCGAATGCCATTTAGATAAAAAAACGCCCCGCCAACCTTTCAGAGGTTGATGGACGCAGTACTTGCTGGATTACAAGGATTGAAATGCTACGTATATCTGGACGATATAGTAGTGTACGGGACATTTTTCGAGGAACACAACGAAAGATTAAAAAAAATATTCGATCGACTACGGGAAGCTCGATTAAAGGTGCAACCCAGAAATTGGCGATTCCTGCGAAAAGGAACCCAATATCTGGGTCACATTATAACGGAATATGGGGTAAAACCAGATTCCGAGAAAATAGAAACCGTACAACGTTTCCCAGCACCAAGAAACGTAGAGGAAGTACGATCATTTTTGGGACTAGCTGGATATTATAGAAAATTTATGCGAGATTTTTCAAAAATGGCAAAGCCATTAACGGAACTCACCAAAAAGGAAAACAAGTTCGTGTTGTCTGAACACAGCGAACAAGCCTTGCAAAGGTAAAGGAAACTCAGCACGGCACCGATCCTGCAATATCCAGATTTCAAAAAACCCTCCGTGGTAACAACGGATGCGTTGGACAAGGCAATTGGCGCGATTTTATCGCACAGAAAAATTGGAGAAGATCTACCTATCTGTTACGCAAGTCGTACTCTCAATAAAGCCGAAACAAATTATTCAACAACGGAAAAAGAAATGCTAGCAATAACTTGGGCAGTAGCGCAATTCCGACTATACATATAAGGACCAAAGTTCACTATCGTGACTGATCATAAACCCCTTACCTGGCTTTTCAATGTAAAAGATCCAGGATCATGATTAATGCGCTGGAGAATAAAATTAGAAGAGTTCGACTATATCATCGAATTTAAGGCTGGAAAACAGAATACAAACCCAGATGCATTAAGCCGCATTAAGCCGTTGTCTTAATAACAATGCGGCAAACATCTGAGGCAGTGGCGCGTTACACAGACGCAGTGAAGCGACGTAGAGGACGGCCGCGGAAGGCGGCCCCCTCTTTGCTCCGCCGCCTACCTCATCGAGCGACCCAAGCCTAGATGCAACAGAAGCCCGCGCAAGTAAGACAGAAATGCCTCTCCCGCAAGATAGAGCGAAGCAGGTGGCAGCCGTGAGCGAGAAAGAAGTCGACATGCAGAGCGACTCAAGCGAAAGTGAGACGACAAGCGACAGCGAAACAGAGACGGTAACAGGAGATCAAGAATACTCGAGTGAGAAGGAACGAGGTACGATTCTGCAAGAATACCACGACACTCCCCTTGGTGGTCACAGGGGAATAAAAAGAATGATAAAGAGAGTAAAATTAAAACACAACTGGCCTGGAATAAATAAAGACATAGAAAGTTATGTCAAATCATGCGACAAGTGTCGGAGAAATAAAATCATGCAACAGAAGAAAGCTCCAATGATGATTACAGACACACCGAAAAACCCACTCGACAAATGTGCAGTCAATATAGTAGGATCCTTCCCTGAGACCGAATGAGGAAACAAATATATTCTGACTTTTCAATATGTATTAAAAAAATTCAGTGCAGCGGTATCATTAAAAAGTCAGGAAGCAAATGAATTAGCCAATGGATTTGCAACCCAAACAAACCCAAACACGGCACACCAAAGAAAGTATTGTCCGACCAAGGAACAAATTTCTTAAACGAAACCTTTAAAGAAATGTGTCAATTGTTTCGGATAAAAAGATCCAAACGACCGCGTATCATCCACAATCAAACGGAGCACGAGAACGTTCACATCGAATACTCGCAGAATACCTAAAATGTTTCATGAAAGAGGATCAAACGGATTGAGATGAGTAATTGCCATACGCTATGTTTACGTACAACACGACTCCACACACATCGACAGGATTTACACCGTACGAGTTAGTGTTTGGGAAAACAGCCGATTTACCGAAAGCACGCAAGGAAGTACCTCGATCAACGTACTCATTCTACAATTAGGTTTCGGAGCTACGTGAACGGTTAAAAGCCACGTGGCATGAGGCAAAGGAAAGATTGGAAAAAGGAAAAGAAAGGGTAAATGCGGGCCATGACGTTTCAGCTGGTGCAACGGAGTACCGCCCCGGCGACCGAGTCCTCCTACACGACTCCACGACACGCCGAGGCCGCTCCGCTAAGCTGTCCCCTAAGTGGACGGGGCCTTACGTTATACGGAACAGAGACTCCGACGTAAACTACACAATCGGCCGTAGGAACAAGACTGTGCGGATAC
The DNA here is from genome assembly GCA_030522765.1 of Ophioninae sp. B BG-2022a. Classification (NCBI taxonomy): domain Eukaryota; kingdom Metazoa; phylum Arthropoda; class Insecta; order Hymenoptera; family Ichneumonidae; species Ophioninae sp. B BG-2022a. Next base: position 5,938 of record JAPYZJ010007863.1, read on the forward strand.
ATATGGACCGTATTAAGCCCTACGTTACCCACTAGCCGATAATGTAGGGGCCTCATCGGCCGGAACACACCTCGTCGCGACGGACCCCCACAATAATAATAATGATAATAATAACAAAAAAAATTAGATTATTTGAGAGAACTAGGAGAAGGGAAAGAGGGACAAAGAAAAATGACACCGAATTTCTCTCGTTTTCATGTATTGTTACACCAAAAGAAACTTAAATTAATGAAGCCCTAGGGCCGCCACGTGGGTGTCCCAAGCCGCGTCCAACGGCTTAGGGTTAACGGGCTCAAGCCCAAACAAGCCCGTCAGCCCGAACATATCAGCTGGCCCCGACTCCGGGCCCCGTTCCTCGCGCTCCAAGGAAAAGGGGTCATCCCCCCATAGGTGTGCGAGCGCCTCACGGGCGCGCGTCCGGCGATTCCTCACCGTCCTCGCCTCCCGAACGAAATCTCGCAGCCACAGCCATGCACGTCCGACGGCACATGGTGCGACGGTGCGACGGAGCGACGGTGCGACGTCCATGGTGCACGTCCGTCGGGCTGACGGCTGAACATCTGAAAAGAAAAAAAAGGAGGATAAATTTTTAATAAATATATAATAAAAATATATCTAAAGAAAAAATAAAATATATTCTAAAACAAAAGAGAGGAAGACGAAAGACTACTTACGAGAATGAGGGTTTGCTTCTCCTCCTCAAATAGCACCCGATCTCCGCTCCCATAGAAGGACATCTGAATAGGAAAGAATACACAAAAGTGAATAACGGTAATACAACAAAAAGATACAAAAAAAGAGAATGAAAGGAAAAAGAAGGATAAGGAAAAAAATATATAAATGTATCGAAAAAGAAAACTTACTCACGATCAGAATGTTTCGTCACACTCGAAGAACGTTCAATGATTAATGAAGCTCCGACTGGATAGCGAAACTCCAGAAATAGCGAAACTATCCCCCCTTTCTCACACTCACACCTTCAAGACCAGCTAAAAAAGCTGACCCAGCATTAGGGAACCAGCAAGATACCCTTGCGCGACGAAAACGAAGCGTCGATAAATTTCGCGTATTGGAAAGATAGAGAAAGAAAATATGAAAGAAAAGAGATAAGAGATAGAATGAATATAATAATCCCCAATAGATATATACAAAAAAAGAGATATACAGAAATAAATCAATTTCCGCAAATCATATCAATAAAGCAATAAAACCGTTTTACACGTTAAAAATTTCGACAGTCAGGATGACTGAAGAAAGTGAAGAAATACCGGAAAAATCAGAATTCCACGTTACACAATTTTCCTCAACCCCAGGAATTTATTATGAAGAAATAGGAAAATTGCACACAGTCAAGGAGATATGGAAACTCACCATTCCCATCGATCTTCTACCAGTAATACAAAGAGGAAAAGCAATCAGGTAAGTAATAAGGAACTTGAAACACGTATGCCGAAAATGCCAGAGGATCGATTATTCCCACTTCTAACGAATACACTAGATCCTATGGAAGAAACAATAGAATCGGAAATGCAAGCAATTTACGATATCACTGGCGCAAAAGAAAGAGTACATAAACGAGGATTAATAGATGGGTTAGGCTCAATCATTAAATCGATAACGGGAAATTTAGATGCGAACGATGCATTAAAAATCGAAAGCGAAATAACCGCGGTAATGAGAAAACAAAAAATAACAGGGGGTGCGTTAAAAGAAAACTTGCAAATACAACAAGCAACATTGGAAATGTTCAATCAAACAACAGATCGCCTTGCGACAAACGAACAATCACTAAGTCGTATGATAAGCAATGTACAACGGGGATTAAACAACCTGGCGATAGACATTATAGCAAGACAACAAATAGAGGAACGTTTAAACGCAAGCAGTGTAATAATAGAATCATTACAGAGCGACATACGACAGTTATCAAATTTCGTAACAGGAATACCAGAGGGAAACATAGAAAAAATCAATACTACTGTCATCCGAAATATGCCAGACAAATAATAAGACTGACGAATCTTGCGAACTATCAATATTCTTAGAAAAATACCCCGAAAAAGCAAACTGTACACACCGTTCAGCGAAATTAAGAAATTCATTAGTAATCGCCTTAAAACAAGACGGAAATTGGATATATATAGCCCCAGATGCAACCGCGCTCACGATAAATTGTAAAAACTCAGCGACGAAACACATAACCATAATCGGAACGGGTTTATTGGCTTTGGATGGGAAATGTTCCGTCACCTCTGTAGATTTTAAGATAAAAAGTTTAAAAGAGCAATGCATGAAAAAACGCTACAATTTGTACCACCATTCAATTTGTCTTTTCTAATTGTACAAAAGGAAATGTATGATCCATTATTACTGGAAAAAATTCCACATACTGTGATTAACAGTCCTTACGAAGTTAACAAAATTGGTGAATGAATAGAAGCGTTGAAAACAAAATTAAACAATAATGAAGACTACATGACAATTCAAAATCACATCATAGGGAATTATGCATTCACTGGAGTAATTCCCATTGGGATAATCATCACATGTATTATTTATAAAATTATACAATGTCAAAGACCCTTAGTGACGTCAACACTAAGCGGCCTTGCTGAATCAGCAGCGGAACGCCCGCAAGCTACAAAATGCAAAGCAACAGCTGATTCGAGTTATCCGCGAGTCACGTTTACTCGCAATGCGCGTCGTACGCGCCCAGTATAAAAAATTGGAAGGGAAAAGAAGAAAATATTATCTGCGATACGAAACTTAAAAAATGGTAAATTTCATAAAAATAATAAAGTTGTAAGCAAAAGGGAAATTGATGTATTACGTTAGTGTCATGTAGTAACAAACAACAAAAAAGTGACGAATAACCGCAATTACTGTAAACCGAGACACTGCCGGAAAAAAAAGGAAAAAAAATTACAGACATCCCCCTGTTCGGGATGTAAATCGCCGAAATGGGGAATTTCGTCTCCCCGAGGGGAGACGAATGTCGTGCCGCGAAATGAGTGGAAACTTCCACTGGCGCGTAGCAGCTAAATTGTTGCTGATGCACACGGTATTGTAGGGTTTAGAGACGAGCGTGGTTGCGAGACCCTTGTTTGCTTACATTCGCAGCGAGCGAACCGAGGATCGTGCCAGCCCAAAACACCGTTGACGAACGAATATAGATTGTAACGGGTATCCGCGGTATAGCCAAGGCGGTGGGATGGAAAATGGGGCAAACACAAAAAAAAAGAAAGAATTTAACTAACAAAATAATACCGTATCTTCAATTGAGAAAACCTTAAGACTAATTACAAAGTAAACAAAAAATCTGACTCGATATAATGAAAATAAAGTTGGGGACACGGGAAGCCGACCCGCGGAAGTCCCTGGACAATATCCGACCCGTGTAAAACAAAAAGAAAGATGACAAACTTAAATGATCCTAACTCCAATTTTGTTGGGCGCCAGCCTGTATTCAGGCAAAGTAAATAAAACAAAAGAAAACTAAAAAAATTCATATTTAAAAAAAGGGGGGCTGACTCACTCAGGGTGTCGGGACAGACGGGTTCACCCGACGCCCTCACTCACGACCAAACTCATTATATAATATAACGTTCACTCGATGCACTCCGAGACGAAAGGGGTACAAAGAAGTATCTTAAAACAAAAGAAAATCACGAAGAAACAGAGTTCCAATGGGGTTTCCTCGCGTCAAGCACTCGAACACCCGGGGGGGTGACCCGACACGCGACCGATCGCGGCAAAGCCGCCGATCCTGTACTTTCGGACTTATGAGGTCCGAAAGGGGGAAAACACGCACTCGACACGTCACTGGCTCGAATTTATGCTACGCTTTTCCTATTTTCCGACACGGTTATCTCTCGAAATTTCCCGAATGGAGGCACGCGGGCTCTCCACGCGACGCGGAATCCGGCGACGCGACGCGCGGTTAAGCGGGAGAAGGATTTTCCACGCGGCCGATGCCACCGATCGCTCTTCGCGGAGGGAAAAGAAAACGAGCGTACTCACTCGTTTGCCGATATCCAAATTCTAATACGACCTCCCATCCGGGCTCGTCTCACCAGGTCGACTCTTGCGAGGAGGTCTTCCAAAACCACTCAATCCGAATTATTGCCCAAAAATCATTCCAAAAGTACGGAGGATGTGTCCGAAAGGCGTCCCATGGCTCAATGGCGTCTCGGGTCGACCGGGACCCGGCGCCATACCGAATTTCGAAATTTCGACGCTTTTGCCGGAATTTTGCCGAAGACGGGCAATCTCACACTTTTTTGGGGCAGGTGGTCGCCGCCACGTGGCCACCCTAGCGATCATCCGCTATCGATCGTGGACTGTTTTCCGATCGATAACGGGGACTCGACGTTATCGCTCGGGCGCCACGAAGATGTACAGGGGTTGCCGCTGGGCTCGCCGCGGCCGAACCGTCGCCTTCCGGTCCAAGTCCGAAAGATGACGCCACGACGTCGTCGGCGAACTGCCGAAGAGCGGTGATGATCGGCTCGCGCGTGCCGTGGGGGGGGGGGGGGGGGGCAAGGGGTTTCGTCGCCGGGCGGGTCTTTTCTTTTTCTAAGGCCTTCCCAAGTTTTTTTTTTTTTGCCGGGTCGGCGTAAATAGTAACGCAATGTTACAAGATATATTCGTGTTAGAAGCGTCGAGGATGTTTTCGATCGCGATCTAGATACAAGGAATGTGCGCGGAAGACGCGTCGAGAGAGTTAGTTGTTGCGAAAGTGTACACGGAGACACATGTCCTTTGCGAGCTGAGTGCGAGTATTGGACGAACGAGCTGAGTGCGAGATATCATAGTTGCGTACAATGAGCTGAGTGCGAGCATTGGACCAACGAGCTGAGTGCGGGACATTATAACAACGAGCTGAGTGCAAGCGTCGCGAATATTTTAATAATAAAGATTCATATTATATCACTGATCCCGCGTGTTCTCCCTCAACTGATCTCAATCGCCAGAGTCTCACCTTCCATCTCGGGACTCTACAGTATGAAATACCGATGCATTGGTTCGGGGTACCGAAAGTCGTTAACCCGAGTCAATGGGGTGAGTAAAATGGCGAATAAACATCGAACGTTCTAGAACGTTAGATTAGGAAAGGCGAGCTTACAATTACCCGGAAAAATTTTTAGAAGTCAGTCTTCGGCCAGAAGCCGGATCGGTCAGTCTCAAGGCAAACCAAAAGAATTGTAAGTTTGTTGCCCAGTTTTAAACATAAAATATAATTTGTTGAAGTTTAATACAAATCTCGAGTTGGAGTTTTACTCTTATTGGAAAGAATCCCCTACCGACCCGTCTTTGAAACACTGGTCC
>JAPYZJ010007864.1:0-13340 GCA_030522765.1 Ophioninae sp. B BG-2022a
GGATAAAAATTTATTGTCAAATCTAGCATAGAAGCGGAGAAAAAAATTTCCGAAAATTCTTCACGTTTTTCGCTTTCTAGACTAGACACCTACCTTAAGTGGAAGGAATGGAAGGAGGCGGAGAGAAATATCGATTAAAGGAGAATCCCGAGATCGCGAAAGGGTTGAAAAGTCCTTGAAGGAACTGGTCGATCTATAAATATATATTTAATGGCCATTGCGATGCGGGACGTCAAGTGTGTCAAGGCCCGAAGTATTCCCTCTCTCTCTCTCTCTCTTTCTCTTTCTCTTTCCTCCTCACTTCTCCTTCCACATCCAGTAGTCACGGACTTGGCTCGGTCAGACTACCTTCGCGCGTACCCGCACACCCACAGGGGAGAATGCGAGTTTCACTCACACGAGTCTCTTTCACGATCATTTTTACCAGGTTTCCCCTCGACGCGTCCGACCACGAATCTCTCCTGAACAGCTTTTAGACAAAGTAGCCTCCCCTTCCACCCTTGTCCCAACGAGGATCGAGACTCGTGCACCTCAGATTTGCCCGGACGAGAATGCCCAGCCCGGTGAAAAATATAATTGACTGGCGTTCAAGAGCTTCGATGAATATGCATGTGGCACCGGCTTGAGGGAGTGAGAGGACATGGGAAAAGGCATTTGTGTCGAGGCCACTGTGCTTCCTTCCGGTAACGCGAAAAAAAAAAATCGATATCGAACGTCCTCGTTAACACTCTTCGTTCGGATTATCAATTATTTTCATACGCTTGTATTTCGATTCGAATTTCGATAGTTTTTTTTTTTCTTGAAGAATGTTTCGAGATTTTGAGATTAAAGTCTCGAAGTTTCATTTTTTTTGTATCATTTTTTATCCAGGTGGATAATCAGGCGATCCGGATTTTGGGAAGATTTGAAAAATGGAACGAGCAGTAAACTTGTCTTTTTTGTTTTTCCTGAAATTTCGTTTACTGGAACGAAGCTAAAATCGTGGCTTGGATTATTATTCTAAGAATCTTTCGAAACTCGATAAAAATTCAAATTTCCGAAAAACCCAACAAACTTCAAAATTCACATTTCGTTGAACTTGATATTTTCAATTTCCTCATGTAAATTCGATTTTTCTATCCGTTCAAATTTTTATTGATCTTTCGTTACAAGACTAAAGTTTGTTTATTTTTATTCGAAAATCGAACTTTTCTTCTCCACATTCGCAAATCTATCATTTACAGAATTACACGAAAGTCCAATTCGTACGAAAATTAGATAACCCCAAAAGGCAATTTTCGTCAATTTTGAATACGTATTAACAAAGAATATACGAACAAAAAAATAATGAATTGAACTCGAAAATTAACCGTGGTAATTCCGATAAGCATGAAACGGAAACATTGATTGCGTTATTCCATTAGCCAAGAGAAGAAAAAAAAAATGCATTAGGATCATTGGTCTCTTTCGCCGGTAATATCGATCTCGCGAGGCTCCCTCGAACATAGACGCGTCGAATGAGCAGTCGACGAGCGCGCGCCAGCAAGCTCTCAAATATATCGTCCGACCGCAGACTGGCATAATCTACTGAATCGTAATATTCCGCAAACGTGCACGCGGCGCGCACGCGACTCCGAGAGTAGACCTTGCAGCTCGTAAACTTCGTTGCATTCGTGATGTTGCGAGTGATTTCCACGCATATACCGATCTTCTCTCTCTCTCTCTCTCTCGGGCGCACGCGCTTGAGTTTCGCGATCCCATTGAACGCATTTGTCCCGGAACGACCGGTAAGTTTTTTTTTTTTTTTTTTTTTTTTTTTTTTTTTTTTTCTTCTTTGTGCTTTGTGTGCCATTTATTTTTATTTTTTGTAATTCGAGTCCCGTGTGTAAGCGAAGCTGTCACTGTATCGAGTACTTTTACATATATATATATCCAAAATCTTTATATAGGTATACGTATGTAAGTATGTACATAAGTATGTATATATGTTTGGATATTTGCATAGATATATACACAAACACGAAAATATTAAGTGTGTAACCATCATAAATAGAAAATTGCGAGAATCAAACGAATTCGCGACTGGCTTGATGAGACTGTCGTGAAAAGCAGGAAAAAAGTCAGAATTTCAATGATATCGAAGAATTTCAATATAAAAAACCAAAATTATTGACTGTCATCGGTTAATAATTTTATTCCTATTTTTTAATGAACTTGGCGTTTTTTTTTCATGAATTACTATATATAAAATAGATAATTATTGTTATTATTATTATTTGTAATTAATTAACATTTTAGTTGTTATTTTTTTACCGTTGAGTGATCATTACGAATAATGATTTTTCACATAAAAAATGCTATTATTATTGATAATTCTTATTCCATCGTTACTATATTATATTAGTAATAATATCGTATTATTATTATTAAATTCGTATAATTTTTATTGTTTACGTTATTTTTACTTTCGTTATTATTAAACGTAAATGACCGTTATTATTAACATTTTATTGAATAAAAAATAAAATTATAATTGTTAGATATAAGGTAACGTCTATTTAGTGTATGATATTATGATTATTGGTGCCATTATTTTTATCGTTAGTCATTGATGCGCTTTCGTTCGTTTCGACAAAAATTACTCTACTCCGGGTGAGTCATTTTCCGAGAGCCGCTCGGGCACAAAGAGCGCGTCATCGTGCGAACTCGAAAAAAGAAGACAATTTTTTGCTCTCTCTCCCACCCCCGCCCCTCGGGCTTCCCGATGATAAAAAATAACAATAAAAACACTTAATGCCCGTACGAACAATTGTTACCGTGACGAACAATTGTTTCATACGTTTCGAGGTAAGAAAAGAAGGGAAAAGGCTTATACGAGACGCCGACTATTTAGCAAAATCATTAAAAAAAAAAAAAAAAAATTTCTTCGCACGCGAAAACGGTTTATTCCTGGCGAGACAAAAGAGTTTCGGAACATTAACCAGAAAATCGATCGAAAAATCGGTTCGTCCGAGGAAAATAACGACGCGTCCTCGAAATAGCCACGTGTCCTCGTAATCAACGTTCTGTCGATGTAAAGACCTCAAAGTAACGTTTTTTTTTTTTTCTTTTCGTACGAATACGAGGGTACACAATTATCATGCATCGAAGAGGAGTGAGTATATCAAGTTGCGTGTGTGTATGTGTGTGTTTTTTATTTTTTCTCTCGCCTGTAAATACGAGGATTGGCCCTCGTGCGCGGTGTCGAGGCAGAAAACACGCGCGGGCTCCTCGCAGCCGTATCTTTTATGCCGCTTCGTGGTCGAGCAGCCCCGCGCCGGGCTCGTTGAAAGTGAAAGGAGGTTGAATCGCGCGCTACAACGCTCGCCCGTCCACTTCTCCCGTTTCCCCATCCCCCCACGTACCAAGCCAGCGCAATTCCTGCGACTCGTCGTATTCCACTCTTGCTCGTTTCATAGACGCATACACGCGCCAGTCCAGCCAACCGATTCTACCTTTCTACGCCAGCCCGGCTTTCGTTTGGGTTCTGTTTGGGTTCTGTTTGGGTTCGGTTCGATTTATGTTTGTTTGGGTTTGTTTAGGTTCTGTTTGGGTTCTGTTTGGGTTCTGTTGGGATTCTGTTTGTTTAGATTCTGTATGGGTTCTATTTGGGTTCTGTTTGGGTTCTGTTTGGGTTTAGCAGGCGATCGCCGATCAGTTGAACGCAACGAATATCGTACCTCTTACGTTTGAAATTTTTTGAACGTTGAACGAAAAAGATGTCCATTGGTGACGCATTTAAGGACGAGTAAAAAATCGATTTAATCCTACAAATTTTCAAAACCGCTTTTCTCGAAGACGATTGAGTTTTCAGCGAAAATTCGAGCGTCAGTCCTCGAAGAATTCATAAACGCAGAGGCACGTTCTTTTTATCTTTCGCTCGAAATGTTTCGTCCTTGAGAAATCGCGGTTTCAAAATTTCAACTCTTTCTCTCTCTCTCTCTCTCTCTCTCTCTCTCTCTCTCTCTCTCTCTCTCCCATTCGCGCTTAAACGAATCGACAAATGTTTTTGGCTGCCAGTGAAAATGAAGGAGAAGTAACGTAAAGTGGATTTCCATTGCATCCCAATTATGCAGGCTTCAACGGTACCGGAACACGCGTGTGTGTGTGTGTGTGTACGTTGATGCGAAAAGACGAGAGACCCGAGAGGATCGCCAGACGGCAAAGGCGAAAAGGCCAGACGAGAGCTCCGGGGAGAAAATCGCTTTCACCAAAAGATCATGAAGAAAGAATGAGATTGATGCGGCAGATAAAAAGGGATCGATTCGTAGATAACTACAGGAGGCAAATAAGAAAAAAAAAAAAGCGAAAAACAACAAAATTGAGCATTCGATGAGAAAACTTTCGATATCTCGGTAATCTAAGAAATCGAAAAAAAAAAAATGAGAGTCCAAAAAAAAAAAGAAAATCGTAAGATCAACTATCGTACACATTGGTAATCAAAAGATTATAGAACCGATAACGTAATAACGGTGTATCATAAAATTGAATAAAATTAAATAAAAATACAAATACAACGCTGCGATCGGTAAAAAAAGAAAACAAAATTTTAAAAATAACTGCAAATAGTGGATAAAACGTGAAGTTGCAAATTTATGCAACTTGGAGAACAAATAAGGAAGAAAAAAAAAAACGATTCTGCATCAATGGAATCAACGAGGCCATTGAAACACCAAGAGAAAACAAACTAAATCAAAATCTGAATATCAATGATCCGAGGTTACTTCGATGCGCGTATATCTAGGCGTGAACGATTAAAAAACAACAACAACAGCAACAACGACGATTTTCCCGATACAGCCGATACGAAATGAACAAGAGCGAGAAATGGAGTGTCGCGATAAAAGCGTCGATCAGTCCATGGACGTCTGTGAATCGACGGCTTTAAAAAAAAAAGAAAAAAAAAAGAAAAAAAAAAAGAAACACTCACACGCACATCACACGACGGAGGCAATTTGCAAACGAGAAAAAAAAGGCTGCCACTAACAATCAACCATTCAGAACGAGAGGAGAAATGTTTATCTTTTTTTAATCCCCTCCCTCTTCTTTTCTTTATCGTCGTTTTTATTTTTCCTCTTTTTTTTTTTTTTTCGTCATTTCTCAAGATGTAGGTGCAGAACGGTTTATTTTTGTTCCACGACTGCAGGATGCGCTATATATGACTTTATAGCGCCGGGGAGAGATAGAAAAAGTGGGTCACGGGGTCAAGCGAGAATACCGAGCCACTCGAGCCCCCGACGCGACCTTGCGATAATACACATGCCATATGTATGTACGGACATGCCCGTAGCCACCCCCCCCCCGCCGCCTCTTCTCTACGGTATTCGCCGTATCGGTGACGTCAGCGAGGGGATATCCCTATAAGCCTATTGCTTCTCATATATTACAACAATAATATTAATAATAATAATGATAATAATAATAATAATAATAATAATAATCACTATCACTAACAATAACTAGGATATAATAATTTTTAAATAATAAATAATAATAGCATTTATCAATAGTATTAATTTATGAAATATAATAAATTAAATATTATTAATAAAAATATTATTAATGTTTTTTCGATTATTTATTCGTTATTTCAATACTTCTGTAGCAGCTTTATAATTATTGTTGTTAAGGACATGTCGAAGACGTACCACGTGACACACGAGTGCAAGAGAGAGATTGTCGAAATTTTTAAATCACGATATCTCAAGGACGAAACATTTTTATTATAAAATTCAAGCATCTATTTCTATCTCTATGAATTCTACAAAGGCTGATGCTCGATTTTTCGCTGTAAACTTAATCGATGCCGAGAAAAGGGATTTCGAAAATTTGTGAGGTTATGTCGATGTTCGTCAAGCCCTTAATATTATAAAGCTAACATATATGTTTGAAGTTATACAAGTTATTAAGATAATCGTGATTTAAAATATTATCAATCATTAATTATTATAACATTAATATGATTAATAATAATAATAATAATAATAATAATAATAATAATAATGAATTATTATCGAATATTATTATAATTTTTCAATTAGAATTTTTCAAAATGGTCCATAGCAGATTCAAATTTCTCATAAATTTCTCATAAAAATTTCATAAATTTCAAAATTTATGAGAACATCGCGTTGGGAAACATTTGCTGGATCGTATATTTCTTGAATCGTGGATTCGAGCACAATTTAATACTTATACGAGGAAATGATAAATTTTTTGCTCGACGCATCGAAATCTCGCGAGTTTCAAGAGATTTATAAGCAATTACGGACCAGTATCGGGAACTCATGAAATTCAGTGCGAAATTGAGAAAATTATTGCTCCGAGTCGATAACTGAGAGGGAGCGGGAGGGAGAGAGAGGAGAAGTTTGTTTTTCTCCACTTGCAGTTTACGAGAGATATGCCGTTATTAAACGTCAGATGAAAAGGTATCCTTCAAAGAAACATAGCTCTGGTATTGGACTTCATATCAGACGAGGACTCAGATTTGAACATGGTGTGGTATTAAAAATAAAAATGCACAAAAATAACATAAAAAAAATAACGAATTTTCCGAGCAGTTCAACCCCTCAATGTGAACGAATAATTACATTTTTTGCAGTCAGAAAATCGATAAAAAAAAAGACATTGTTCTCTTTAACGAAAAATGATTCCGCAACGAACCCATACATCTAACCCAAACGAACGATTTTCTCAATTTTTCACCGTAACCTAACCAGTTAACGTGAACGAGTAATTACATTTTTTTTTACAGTAAAAAAAAAAACAATAAAAAACTTCGTTTTCTTTGACGAAAAACGATCTCACGATAAGCCCAAACAGCAAACCCAAACCCAAACGACTTTCCCCAAATTACCTTAGTAGCCCAAATCCTTAACATCAGCGAGTAACGCGTTAGAAAATCGGAATTTAATTTCGTTTTTTTTTGTTTTCGATTCGATATCGAATTGTTAGAAAAAAAAAAAATTGTCGATATTCGTGATCGTTGAAAAATCCGTAATCGAAGGAGAATAATGGAAATACGAGGAGGAGAGAAAAGTTGCGAAAATGAAATTTGGGTTTGTTTGGGTTCATTTTTCGGGCACTTTTGACAATCATTTTGGGGACACAAGCGAGGTGCTAAAGGTGTTTTTACCGGTTGGCGACCGGAAAAGGAGTTATGAGCTCGTTTCATCTCGTGACCTTTACCTAACCTCGAAACTTCTATCCCCGATATCTTCGTTCTCGGGCGTTAATTTTTTTGCATAAATTCATTGATCAGTCCTAATCCAGTTCCAAAGTCGAACGACTTTCGTCCTCCAAATAACCTTGCGACCTTTTTGTCAATAAATTTTTGTCAAAAAATGGGTTTCAATGAAAAAAAGAAAAAAAAATAATAACCGGATGTAAATTTGACTGTGGAAAACGCTTGCGTGCATATACGATCATTAATAATTTCGAGAAGGATTCAATGACACTTTTGGTCCAAAAAATCGTCATTTCGGTTAACAAAAATTCAGAACTGAAAAAATTCAGTCGTGATGTTAAGGATCGTGACGTGAACGGATTTTGAAAAAAGTGTATAATGATATCTAAGAAATTCGTGAAGATTGCATGGTTGGGATGAAACGAAAATATCTTTTCTTACCATAATGTTCCATTTTACAACCCGTTTAAGCTGCGAAAATCACTGGAATACTTTTCAAGATCTTCATTAGGATTTTCGACCCAAAACTCTGCCAAAAACGTAATTCGTAATAAAATATCAATAAAAAAAAAGAAAAATAAAAAGAAAAAAAAAACGATAAAACAATAAAAATAAATTCCAGCATGAAAATTCCTCCGTCAATATTTCGTTAACTTTTCTTTTCCAAAAATTGTTCAAAAAAATGTCTAAAAAAAAAATGATAAATTTGCGACCGAGCGAGCAAAAAAAGTAAATTATCCTAGTCAAAAAAAATTCGAGCAGTCGCGAGGATACGCTTTGCGTTTGATATCGATGCGAAGCTTCGTCGTTTTTCCTCGCGTCCTTACGAATTTCGATTATCATCGATCGGGAGCCTCGATTTATATTCCTCTTTGGATGCGTTCGTGTGTGTATCTGTATACGCTCTCGACAGCCGAGAACGACGACGACGAGGCAACAGCCAACAAAATAGACGAGCATATCCGCGTTCTTGTTAGACAGGACATTATTCCAGTATTGTCTCTCGGTCTTGTTCTACCTTTGTCCGTCTGTCGATCTCTCTTTTTCTCCATCCCCCCCTCGTCGTCTCTCTCTCTTTGGATATCGAGATTCTTAGCTCTCGTGGTACACGCGTTGGTGAACTCAGCAACAATGTCCCCGTTTCTACACCGTGCTCTTTTGCATCTCGTCTCCCGTCAATTTTTTGTTCTCTTTCCGATTTCGACCTTTTTGTTTTTTTTTTTTTTTCCCTCGACGTTTTTCGCGAGTTTCCACGAGAAAAGTTCACGTTCGATTCACGTTCGCTCGCGTGTTTGTGTGTGGGTCGAGCGTGAATTGAATATCTAGCGATGATTAATTACGAAATAATTGCCACGAGGGAGAACGGATGGTCATGAAGGGACGAGGGGGGGGGGGGGCGGGGTGGGTGAAACAGAGCAAAATAAAACGATCTGTACCACGAGAACATGCCGTAATAAAACTTGCGTCATTGCACTACAATGAAGCTCGTGCGATTTCTTCAGAAAAATGATTATGATTATTAGTGAACGTTGAAAAAAAAAATATATAATAAATAATTTTTAAAAATGAAAGCTTCGTGTTGGTTCCCCCGGTATCCTCGTCGTCGATGTATTTGCAAAACGTATCGAGATAAGTGCGCGCTTGTCCGTTTACCGAATCGTGCACTTTAAACCATCACGCGAATCCCGGTACGAGCTATCTAATTATTTCGCACTGATCGAGACTACGGAATCGTTATTCTATTTTTCTGCTTTCGAATTAAATGTTTCGTTTTCTTTGTATTAATTTTGTTTTTATTTTTTAAATAATACGCTTTAAATAATAATGATAATAATTTCATATTTTTATATTAATTGAAATATAGTTGTATCGTTTGATATTTTAATATTGATTAAAATATCAATTTATTGTATAATATTTAAATTAATATTAAAAAATATATATATATATATATACTGCTGAAAAAAAATTAAAAAAACAAATACTGCAATAAAATTTAAATAACATGAATAATCGTGTCTAAAAAAAGTATATTTATGTGTACAAGAGTGCAACTTGGTTCTTCGCGTATGGCGATAAGGGCGCAAGTGGGGCATGTTTATTATCATTGGAAAAGAGTACTGAAAAATAATGATTACTCCTGAACGAAATGTGTAGTATCGAATGTCGTGGGGGATTACACAATTCCGCGTCGTATACTCTAACCTTTCTACCTCCACGAGGCATTTCATACCGACTGTCTTCTGGTGCATATAGCGGGGTGTCTTGTGTGACCAATAAACGTATAAAATTATATTACACGTGCACATTTCTATGCACTCACAGGGAAAAGTAATTTTCGAGTCTTTGGACTTCGAGGGCCATCCGCGTGCTCTTAAATTGCTCCTGTAGGTACGAGGTCTAAAGAATCGTGTTTGTTTAAATTTAAGCATATTAATAGACATGATTCGTTTGCAAGAAATTTGACGTTTCGACAATGATTTTGACAAATTTGACAAATTTTGAATTTTGACAATGATTTTGACAAATTTGACAAATTTTGAATTTTGACAATGATTTGACAAATTTGACAAATTTTGAATTTTGACAATGATTTTGACAAATTTGACAAATTTTGAATTTTGACAATGATTTTGACAAATTTGACAAATTTTGATTTTGAATTTTGACAATGATTTTGACAAATTTGACAAATTTTAAATTTTGACAATGATTTTGACAAATTTGACAAATTTTGAATTTTGACAATGATTTTGACAAATTGGACAAATTTTGAATTTTGACAATGATTTAGACAAATTTTGAATTTTGACAATGATTTTGACAATGATTATGACAGATTTGACAATGATTTGGACAAATTTTGAATTTTGACAATGATTATGACAAACTTGACAAATTTTGAATTTTGACAATGATTTTGACAAATTTGACAAACTTTGAATTTCGACAATGATTTTCACAAATTTTGAATTTCTACGATCATTTGACAACGAAAGTAACAATGCTAAAAAAAACAAACGTACAATGGAAAAAAAAGATAATTTCGAGAATGCAAAAAAAAAAATATTTTCGGGTTTGAAGGATTCCGACATTAACGTTTTTTTTTCGACACCTGAACGGACTGTTTGGAATGGTGGGGAGAGTTTGAGCGTTTCCAGTCTCGAAGACATCGCGCACGCGTGCGCTTGCGACATAATAGGATAATTATGAAATTCGCAAGTTTCTAAACACGCACACACGGAGAGCCACGGAGATTTCCGTCGAGACCGAGAGAACAGTCGCGACGCGAGAGACACGTGCAATAATTCATGCGCCAATGCGAGCTATCCGCACTCGTCGAGCCGCTAATAGGAGTCATTGTCCAAACGTGCCATTTTAATGGACGCGTGACAGACGAGCAAAACATTTTTTTTCTTTCCGTATAAACTTTGGAATGATTCTTCGCAGCAAAAATCGGCTTTGAATCATCGAATGATTATTCGATCAATGAGACGCGCTTGAATTGTCGATCATTAAACTCAATATTGGAAAACCAGGTGTGGAAAATTTTTTTTTTAACTTCGCAATTTTTTTTTTAATTCGGAAGTTCGTTGCTCGAGGAAATTTCGATTCTAAGCTGTTTTCAATTTAAACACTGTTTGTTTTATTAGTTATTAAAAATTGCCATGTTAAAAAAGACTAAAAAGTCATTTTTCCTTCAAAGTTTGATGGAATTATTCAAAATTTTTTGTTTTTCGATTTGAAACTGTCAAGTTTCAGCCAATTTGATGTATTTTGAAAAAAAACTCGCTTTTTGCAAAACGATTTTCAAACGTGCTTAAATCTGGTACACTTTTGTGCCAATCATGTTCAAAAGCAATTTTCGAGATAATGAGCGAACGATCAAACATAGGAATATTCTTAAAAATTTTTTTTTCGTTTTACAAATCCTATTTACGATTTTTTGTAGAATTAATTTTAATGTTCGTTGCTTCACGCTTTTTTAAAAATTACGTTTGAAGAATTCTGTAATATCAATTTACAACAATTTTAACCATTGCTATTTTGCCACTAAAATTCATACAAAAATACGTTAATGTACACACGAGTAACCGTCCAATCGATTTTTCAATAAAAAGATGAAAACTTATGCTATTAACGAAATTTCCTTCTATAAAGTTAACATTTCCAAATAACCCTGATTTTCGAATTGTGACATTAGCTTGACTCCCCGAAACGTGTTGGAAAATTTTTCTCAACGAGTTTCCGTGCGCGTTCCCTGAGGGGGAAGCCTTGCCAATGATCCATTTGCAATCAGCTCCGTGTACTCGAGCGACGTCGAGGACTTTTACCAATGCGAGTGTGGGCGTCGATACACCACTCGGTCGATTCACAATTCTACAACTATATTCCACTTTACTTCTGGCTCTCACTTTTACGATTTGCATCTGTGCACGCGCCCTCGCTCAAATGGATATACACGTGTATTAATGACATTACGAAATTTCGCAAAAAAAAAAATTAAATACCTTACAGCTTATTAATTATTGACGCCGGGTATTACTGGGATTCTTCAGAATTATCAAAACGAATTGGCTAAACGTATATATATATATATATATTATATCAACTATATAATATAATAATATACTATGGGAAATAAACCTCGGATAAACTAAAATAAATAAATAAAATATATAATAAATTCTAATAAAACAACAAACTATTAATATATTAAATATATTGTAAATAATAGATATATTAATATATAGTAATAATAATATACTTTGTAAATAATAATCATATTATTATTAAATATTATTATAAATATTTCCATTTACTGAGTATGCATCGTATATTTTATTGATTTTCATTATCGTATATTCGTCATAATATATTACGTCGTATAGTAGATATATAGCCAATATTAGCCAATATGAGTTAAATAATAACAATTATATACCTATATATATTTATGTTATTATTAAGTATTTAAAAATTATCGATAGATAGGTACACAAATATAATTCATTTATTAAATGGCTTCAAATATATAAATTACAATTATCATTTACTATGATTAATGTTATTTTCATTATCGTCGTTATTGTTGATGCAGCTGTTATTATTCTGAATCTATTATTATGAATATTTCTACGTATGGATTATATACCGTTGTATGAATATTCCGATTATGACCGTACGGGGGACACAGTTGGTTACCGAGTTTTCGTATTACCCCAAACGTGACGATGCCCCAAATGTGTACGAAAGTCCGGAGGTTTGTATCGGCGTAAAGGAAACAAAGCAAGAGAGAGAGAGAGAGAGGGAGAAAAAAAGATAGGGGAGTGAAGACCGAGCCACAATAAAAGACAAAGAGAATACAAAGTTTCTCGTGAAAATGAAGAATAAGAAGAAACGGAAGAATATTGTCGAAGAAAGAAACGAAGAGAGAAAGCCTCCCCCCCCCCCCCCACTGTTTCTTCTCCGGCAAGCGAGCCACGTGGACTAAATTACACTTCTGGAGATCCAGGTCAATGATTTACGACCCAATATTTGGCATCAATAATATTTTTCGTTTTACGGCGATAATAAGGGACAAACGTGTAGCTTTATTGTTATCGTGCACGTATTTCTTTTTGTCTTTTTTTTTTCTTCATTTTTTTTGCCGCTTTTACGAGCGCACTTTTCTCCGAGCGCGCGACGCGACCAAGTGCAAAATAAAGATAACTCGCGTACACGAAATTCGCGTGATTTACGTGCCTCAAAATCCCCCCCCTCCCGTCTCTCGATTCCACTATCTATTCTTGAGGACTCGACGAGGGGATTATCATAGAATATGACCCAGATTCCGAGAGAGACAGAGAGAGAGAGAGAGAGAGAGAGAAAGAGAGAATTTTGCACGTCGCGTTGTGACATCCAATTTCGCGGCGAAGGTTAATGTCAAGGTTGATCCCGCCTTACATCGGAGGGCTTGAAACATTCATCGCGTTATCCTTGAGTTCGAGAAATATGAAAGTGACGTTTATTTCGAAACGTCCGTTCTGGGATGTGCCGGAAAGGAATAGTTAATTAAAAAAAAAAAAAAAGAAAAGAAAAAAAAAAAAAAAAAAAAAAAAAAAAAAAAAAAAAAAAAAAAAAAAAAAAAAAAAAA
>JAPYZJ010007865.1:0-10724 GCA_030522765.1 Ophioninae sp. B BG-2022a
ACTTTTGAGTTAAGCTTGTATATCTTTGGTGTTTCTATTGATACAGAGAAAACAACCACCGTTATAGATAGTAGAACTATTCAGCTGACAAATATACTAATTATTTATCCATTTATTCATCATATTAATGGTTATCTAGTCGTTTTTGTAAAGTCCTGACTGTTGGTCAACTTACCCCATACCCGGGGTAGGTTGACCTAGGCCGTAATTGCGACACTTAAAAGCGGATTAATATGAAATAAAAAATGTTAGTGTTATTATTGAGCCTTGTAATAAAACATTGAGAAAATAAATTCTTCAAACAAGCCTCCAACGTAGTGTTTTCGTCATCACTAAATATTTGCCGATTTTCTATACATCACACCGTATCCAAGCTTAAATCAGCTGTTGTAAAGATTGTATGGCAAGCTCTTTCCAAGGTAAATTCTGATACATCAACTCTTTCTATTTCTCTTATGTATGTCCGCATGTGTCTGCATTAAAATATCACATTAGTCAACTAACCCCTGACGCCATTTCGGATTTCAATCACATGGCTAGCCTAAACGCTGGTGCTGATTGTGAAGTAATGCTATGTAATCTAAAGAAAAACTATCCCACTAATGTTTTGAATAACAAAAACATTGTTTCAATTAAATATACAGGCGCAAAAACAAACAAAACATGAAAGCAAAAAATTACTTATCAGGGAGAAAAACACATAAGGTGCTGTCATTTTCAAACAACGCGCGCCTGCGACAACGCACTTTACACAAGTAAGCGGGGCATAGAGAGCAATCTTCAGTCGTGACTAGTTGACGAAAAACTCATTGTATTGACGAATTATTGCTGTTTAGTCTACCTACCTCTATAGTCAACTATCCCCGGTCTCCCCTATATAGCATTTCACGTCCAATACAAAGATGACTCGTGTATTATTTTTATTCGTCTGGAGGATCCTATTCGACGGTGCATAAAACGTCATTCGTATGTTTAATAATCCAACAACTATAAAAGCTTAATTGCAGGCTACCGGTGAAGTACGGTGCCGATGGACGGGTCAACAAATCAATTGGCGCAAACCGGGCACGTTGGAGGAAACTAACACGAGTACTCGCGCATAGAATCCAAATCGGTATTCGGGGCTGCCTCGTCATTCGACATCGACTTCCGGTTCCGTATATGTAACAAGCTTTATTATATGTACATATAGGAAGGGTAGAGGGCGTCAGCGATAGGTCCATTTTAGCCTCGTAAATTAAAGTTTCACAGCACCGCAATTTGTCATCGTTGCGTATTTCGAGCACCGGAGGTTTACGAAGATAAGTGGGGTGAAGGGGGTGACGTGGGGGTTGCTCGACGAAGCACCGACAAGAATAGCTGAAACGAAAAAAAAAAAAGAGAACAGTGCCACACAAATACATACCCGGACTGCGCTCTTTTGAATTTCGAATAGAATGGACAACGGTGAATAGGAGAATGAAAAACAAAAAGGAATTAAATGCGCGAGAAAAAGCCACCGTTTGTGGAGCATGTGAGTCAGTGGTACGAACAAATGTAAGATTGCATCAACTCATTGTTAAATGCTGTAATGAGTGCGATTTGTCAGGATGAGAAGACTCGTAATTTTCTGATCATTTCGGAGGCTCGATTGAAAAGAACTTAGCCTTAAAATTGAAACCCAACATTTTCAGAAAAATCTCGATTTATTTCGTAGCGTAGTCCTCGATTCAACTCGATACTCGGTCAGAGGTGGTTCAAACTTTTTGGCCGATCTAAAAAATTCAATCCCCTATGGACAATTGGCTTTGCCTCGTATAAATGAGAGCCTTTGAAAGTTTACTCGAATTGTGAAAGCCAAACTATTCCTAACAAACCTAAACTAAAATGGAATGAGTGAACAATTGCTCTTTCTCCATTTATCCAAAAACGAATTACATCAAAGGCTAAAAACACCAATACAAAAAAAACAAAAATCTGCGATGCCAAACTGATGGACAGACACGGCTCAAATTTGGCTAAGTTCGACCCTCAAGGCTGAATTCTTTTCATTTAGGCCCTCAAAGTTGTTCTTTTCAATCGGTTTTTTTCAATCTTCAAGCTGTTCTCAAACCCAAAAGCTGTTCTTTTCAATCCTCGGTCCTCGAGGCTAAGTTCTTTTCAATCGGGCCCTCAAGGCTAAGTTCTTTTCAATCAGACCTTCTAAGCTAAGTTTTTTTCAACCACGCCCTCAAGACTGTTCTTTTCGATGGAGCCTTGTATATTTACCGACATTGATCAATTATCAAAACTTTTTATCGGCTATTATCAGAACTAACTAATTTACCGCGTTCTCCCTCAATGCGATACTTGAAAAAGGGCTTGCTTATTCACGAAACGTGGGGGTTCGAAAAGCCGGCTAAGTCGATTTCGAGGCTAAGCTCTTTTCATTCAGGCCCACAAATGCGTTCTTTTCCATCGGTTTTTTTTATCCACAAGCTATTCTCAAACCCAAAAGCCGTTCTTTTCAATCCTCGATCCTCGAGGCTAAGTTCCTTTCAATCGGATCCTCGAGGCTAAGTTTTTTTCAATCGGTCCCTCAAGGCTAAGTTCTTTTCAATCAGACCTTCTAAGCTAAGTTTTTTTCAATCATGCCCTTAAGACTGTTCTTTTCGATGGAGCCTTGTATATTTACCGACATTGATCAATTATCAAAACTTTTTATCGGCTATTATCAGAACTAACTAATTTACCGCGTCGGGCCTCCCACCCTTTCGCGATTCTCCCTCAATGCGATACTCGAAAAAGGGCTTGCTCATTCACGAAACGTGGGGGTTGGAAAATCAGCGGGCTGGTATGAGGATCGTAAGCGCATAAATTGTGAAACCAGACAAAGATTCGTGTCGAGGGTGGCAAGTTCGCAGGCTACGGTGATAACAACAAATACTCACGTTATCGCGTATAATTTATTCGAGAATTTGCCGCGGTGACAGCGGCGTTGGACCGCGTGGTTAGGGAACGAACGCCAACTGGGTCGCGGGGAGAATTACGATGGTGGTAGAAAAAAGAGGGGAAGAGAGAGAGAGAGAGAGAGAGAGAGAGAGAGAGAGTGATAGGGAGAGGGAGAGCAAAACGAGCTGTCTGCGCGAGGGGCGCCGTAACGATACCGTAAGGAGGTGCCTACGATAAAAGTACGGATAAGGGATGCACCCTCGTAAAGAAGATTGCGAAAGAATGCATTAGCCAGAGATGCTTATTAGCACGAGCAGCTCACCTAATAAACTTGAATTTCTCGAAATAAATTTGTCGATTTTTCGAACTTCCTTTGTTCATGAGCGTTACGCAGCATCCATTAACGCTCGTAACTTTACGGAAACGCAATGCAGTTGCGCAGTATCGATAGAATGGCTGATAGCGATTACATCGTGGATTTCGAGTGGGTTTTCGAAAAAAATGAAAAATAATGACAAGTCTATGTACACGTGGTAGAAAAATGAAAGTGACCAATTTAACGGGAGAGTATGGCAGGGTATGCCATAACCACCATGTTGTCGTTTAATGTCGTTGAAAAGTCACTGTAACTTGTTTTCTGTAATTTAAATAAAAAATAATTAAAATAATGCTTTTTCTTAAGAACCTACTTTTCAGTTAATTTGGTAAAAGGGTATGTTCAACCCTGCTACATACATATCCTTGTTACATTTTTTCATCACACTCTCGCCGAGCTAAAAAGCTTTTGTCGTATATGAAAAAAAGTAAAGATTGAGCCTGGAGCTCGAAAAGCCATAAATCTAGCCAGGTTGGTCCTCTGCTTTTGTTTTTTATTCAATGAAATCCCTTTTTATCTATCTGTCGGTAAATAAAACACCGTTAATGAGAAGATCATTGTATCTATTGGCTAATCAATAATTTGGGAATCATTTGGGAATAAATAATTTGATAACAAATACTTTGAATAATAAATAATGTGATTTTGAAAGTCGAGGTGTTCGTGAAAAATCCTTCAAGTATTTTTAACGCGTTTTCATTTGTCGAAATTTCAAATTCAGCATATGAAATTTTGTTCTGCTCGTTGCCGCTCGTCACAAAAATGATAAATCTCACTTTTTGAGGTTAACTCTCAAGTGACAAACCCAAACAAAGAAAAAACGTTCAAAATTCAAACTTTTTCATTTATATAAAATAATTAATTAATGTTTCTCTCTAATTGTACAATATTTATCGTTATCGATAAATATTTATTCTATTTACTTTTCCTCCGAAAAAAATATGCTTGATTTTTGCTTGAAGATGTTCCTTATATTCCGTTCCATTCAAAGTGTCGTCAATATGCCAATGAATGTCGCTCATTATTCACGAGTCGTGGACAGACGAGGTAGGCGAAATTCGACGAGCGTCAGAGAGAACTAGGGGGCTGGGGGAGACGGCGGCCATTTGGTTCACAGATTTCCCATAACCTGCCGTATATTAGACCATCGATCAATCATGATTGCGGCATGGTCAAGCAACCGGCGTAGCCGGTGCCTTCCCGTGCTCGAACAATACACGCCACTTCCCTATCGTGATGATGTTTACTAATTATTTTCGTCTCGTCTGTATCTGGGTAAGCAGGAAAATCGCTTGGAATACCTGTTTTTCACAGCCTTTACTGGCTGGGGATTGACACGTGACCACCAACGGCTAAATAAATCTCCATAACCGTTCGTCCGTTTCTTTGGTGATTAAAAGTGATTAACGATCGCTTTCTCGAGTAGAAGAATTGGCTGTTCACTTGTACGATTCAAGGATGATTGTCGTGATACGAAATCAAAGTAATGGTCACGCTAATGAAACAGGTAATATATTATGGGATTTATCGAGAACTCGTTGGATTACCCGAATCAATTAAAGGGTATTATCGCCGTATTCTCACACACCGTAGCCTTGGGAAATAAAAATGTTGTTTTCTTTTGTTTTCCTTACTTTTTTTAAATTTTCACTCGTGTGATTGATAGGATTCAGTTGGGAAAATTGGTCAAAAATTTTTGGGATTTTCATCAGAAATTCAGATGGCAATTAAGAAAAAAAGATTTTGAATAATGGTAAAATTTTAAACAATAAAAAAATAGATCGTTTCATTAAAACGACCTAAATGTCAATGTAGTGAGAATATTCCGTTATGGAATTCGTCTTTGTCGTGGTCCACATCGAGGCACAGATTTTAGCGTATAGAAGTATATCGAAATAAGTCGAATGGATTCACGAACATTCTGTCGGTTTCGGGTAGTAAATTGTTACGTTTTGTTGATTAACAATTTAATCGTGTCGTGAAAACCTCGGAATTAATTTATCATAATTGACCCAGTCGATCATACTTTCAAGTATCTTTAAGCATTTTTTATTCGTTAAAATACCAAATTCAGCAAATTAATTTTATGGATACCAATTTTGGCACTGCTCGTCGCAAAAATCATAAATTGTCGAAAAGCATCTTTATCGAACACTCGATATTATTCCAACGGAAATTAAATCCAAGAAAATTGCCATTTCTTCGAGAAAATTTCAGCACTGTTTTCTTCAAAGTTAAATAAAACGAAATTAAACAATAGATCGATAATCACGAAATCGAAGAATCAAAGAATGAAGAAAATGTGAGTGTTAGGCATAGGGCAGTGAAAATATTACAAAAAATTTTCTCGCCTACCAAACCTTCGTAAACTGTCGAAAATAATGCGAATTTCAAGCACGGAATATAAATCACGTGAATGTACGTTTCGTTCACGTACATTTGGAGATTCGAGTTTCCCGCCCTCTAATATTATATATGACAATTCTATATCCCATGATATATAAGAACGTAACGTCGCCCCATTTGTACGCAGATATGAACATTATTGTCCTTTTTTAGCTTTATTTACGATAAACGGTTTATTAAACATAAGTGAAAATAGAAATGAAAAAAAGACAAAAATATTTATATCGTAATTATACTAGTCAAAACAAAATGGGGCCCAGTTTTTTTTTCATTCTCGAAAATTATAATTGATAAAGGAGTTAACTTTTTATGGTTAGATATGTTGAGAGTAAACTGTTATCAATTGTTTAAACCAATTGAATGATAAAAAAAACATTTATTTTCTTACAGATGCACATGGAAATGAAAAGTTAAACTTTAACCTTTAAAAAGCGAATAATTTTGATTTTTGTTACTTAAACGAATACGGTTGGTTACACTGGGGTATCTTTAGTGTCGGGTGGGTCCTCCTCGTTTACGTACGCATTCTCTGAGCCTGTTTTGAACACTTCCTGGGGTGTTAGCACCCAGCTGATTTTCAAAGCGTTTATGAGCGTTCGAAAGCCTTCAAAATAATGATAAAAACTCATAAACATCTAAGTTTTATAGTGAAACACTTTAACTTGCTCATTAATAAGAGTGAAACAACATGACAACACTTTTTACGAACAAATCGTGGTGGGCCCTATTTTGTTTTGAGTAGTTTATATATATATATATATTTATTAGCACGTGATAAGTATTTATTTAGAAAAAACGAATAAATACCCTTTTATTCATAATGATTTTAACTCGTTTTTAATAAACCATTTATCGCAAATAAAACTAGAAAAAAGCGCCAATAATATTCATGTCTACGTACGAGTAGTCATATATTTTTGATTGTCATATATTCAATACGTTTTGATAATTATTTATTTCCCACAAATATCAGATTGCTAATATTTTTGTTTATTCGTTTTGGTTTTTATTTGCAGATTAATTGGCCTTAGTGATTATAGGTAAAATCGGCTTATACGATTTGCCCTTTAATTTATTAAGCAATAGACATAAGACATTACGATTATCCTAGCTATTATATATATATATATATTTATATATGTATAATCTGGTTTATAAGCCACCTGAGAAATCGGCAGGTCGCAGCTGCAGGTGGACAGAAACGATATCGAGACCCTTACTGTGGATAAATTATTGGATTTGCGAAAGCGGCATTACGGCCATTCTATTATTCATAAGATTTTCGAAACGCTATCACTGTAATATTCCCGATATATCTGTGTGCAGCTTAGGGAATCCTCCATCTCAGGTTTATCGCTTATCGTCATGCGAATGGGTCAGGGATGCAGTGGCCTTTGCGGCCACTACTGAGAGGGTGACAGGATTTATAATTAACGTCAGATTTATATTCGAAATAGAAAAAGCTCTTGTCGTATACAGTTTTTTTTTGTACATCCCTTCGATAATGAAATTTTTTTGTTTATTTGTTGGACAGGTTTAAGTTTTTTCTCGTAGGAATATTTTTTTTTGTTGTTCTAGGATTCAAGTCGATTTTTTAAGACAAGATTCGGGAACTCGAAGAACGGTTTTGTACAATGATTTTTTTATGAGTTCATCAATAAAGGTTTTGAAAACAAGTTTTTTAGGCTTGATAAATATGCTCCTGGATTACGAAAAAAAATTGTTACATAGTTTATGGATTTTTAGCATATAAAAAAAACCATTCGAATATGACGCTTCGATTAGTAGGTGGATCTGCCCTGCTGATAAAGTTTCAAAAAACGGCCTATCTGAAACGGAGGAATTTTGAATTTTTACGTTCGATATATCACTAGCAACCGACTGAACTGAAATTTTCAATATACACGCAAAAAAAAAAAAAGAAAATGGCAGCGAAAGAAAGGAAATAAAGAAATTGCACGATTTTTCACTCCTTTTTACCAAAAAAGAAAAAAAAAAGAAAAACGAACATTTTTTCAATAATTCTAGTAGATTCCGTTCGTAGAGGTGTACCTACGAAGTACGAGGTTAAAGTTACCTAAGAATCGATTAAGAAGTTTCGGAAGTTTTATAAATGTAATCACGAAGCGGAAAATTTACAATAAAAATGTACGATGCCGACGCCATTTTGAAAGAATATTCTTCAATCCATTTACTTTCGAAAAACAAAAAAAAAACAAGAACCAACATTCGATTTTTTCAAAGTTTCAAAGTTGAATCCTGGCTAAAAAGGATTAAAGGCGATTGTCATAAAACGTAGCAGCCCTCGTTGAGTTTCCATTCTGAAACTCAACGATCCGGCTGAAACCGATGAAACGAAGTTTCGATTTTGTTTGCTCGTTACGAGAGAACGATCATCGCGTTTTTTTTTTTTCGTTTTTTTTTTCGCGAGGACAAACCTAGCCCGCGGAGATGCTTTCGTTCCGTGCTCGGAACTTCAGTTGCGCAAACGTTGGGTAATCAATTAATTAGCGAAAGACAGGATATTATTCGAACGTCCGATTGCATTGTGTCAATAATTATCCGGACTAATTAGCGAGTACCCGGAAGTGGAATATAATGATGCTCGTGATGAATGTAACGCATCGTCGAGAATGCAAAACACGTAATATTCGATTCGCTATGCTAAAGTTCCACTTCGTCCTCGTCGTTGCCTCATATTTATTTTCCACGGTTCAACAATAATTTGCCAAATTGCGCACGCGTATAAACGTTTTTACCCGTTAACCTCTCCCTCCCCCCTGCTGGCTGTTCGATCGTCTTTGTTTACCTCGTTGTAACGAAATCTCGATCGTGGATTTAATTCCGGACTTTGAATGGGGAAAGCGTTGTCGTTCAATGTCGTAACGCGTGTTACTCGCGTTTCGAGTAGCTCCTTTTTTTTTTTTTTATTGTTCGGTCGAGTTTGTTCCGCTGAAAACAATTTTCCACTCCTAGAGCCTCGGATGCAATAATCGAACTATTACGAACGCTCAAAACTTTGGTTTTTCTTTGGGACATTTGAGAAAAGAAAGGACTCGAAAAGAATAGAGATAAATTCATTCTAACCTCAGAATGGTAACTTAATTTTTTTCTGTGTACTATGGGATGATAAAAGACTCCAATTTTGAAAAATTCATACCTTCATTTCAATCGGGTGACCAAAATCGAGTACATCGTTTTTTTTTTTTCAAAAACTGGACAATCATTTTTTTCTGATGCACATCCAAATACATCACCAAGTGACTTTTCAATTATTATTTTTATTATTATTCCAATAATTCCTCATGAATGCGCATAAAGATTAATATTAGTAAAACATACACATGAAGGTTCAAATAATAGTCCAGTTATTATTATTATTATTTAATCATTATTGTTGTTATTACTTCTGCAGAAGGAATATTTTTCTAAACCGTGTTTTGCCGGGTCTTCTTGAATATTCGTAAATATTTATATTAATAAATCATACGTATGAATGATCAGATAATTTTCCGATTATTATTATTATTGCATTATTAATACTATTATTATCTTATTCCTTCCAAGTGAATATTTTTCCAAACCCCGATTTTTCAGGTCTTCTTGAATATTCATAAATTTTTGAGTAGATTCTGGAATACGCTGTGTATAAATGTTGGCACGTAGGCATCAATCAAGCTTTTTTTCCTTCTCCGAGCTTCGAGAGCCACACTTGCCATTCATATTTGAAAGCGAAATAATTTTCATACGAAAGTCGACGCGCGTACCAAAAGAGAGTCTCTTCGGGTCTCGGAGGCGCGGTAGAAACACGGAACGTGAGTTACGAAAAAAAAAATATATATATATATATAAAATTGAAAAAAAAAATGAATTTTTTTTTCTCTTTTTTTACGTTTTCTTTTTCACGACGTCACACGAGTACATCCAAACCACGTATTACGTAATAAGAAAACACATATTACGTAAACGATATTAAAAAAAAATGTTTGGCCCAGACAATAACGGCGTCGCGACGCCTCAGCGAAGGCTAAAGATCGAAAGGGTCCCCCGGATGAATCATGAAAGTGTGCCGAAGTCGGTTGGCTCAAGACGAGCAGTTGGGTAGGTCGAGAACTTAACGCAGTTAAGCGAGGGGTTTTAAGGGGTTTTTCCGTTCGATTTTCCTGCCACACCGATCAAACTGTCCGACGGCCATGGCGCCAAAAACAGCGTTCTCTTATCATCTCCGTTCCTTCAAGAGGTCGAGACAAAAAAGACACAAGAAGGTTTTTGGAGGTTTGGGTTTACGAACGAGCCGGGGAAAACACGGAAGGATTTTGCGTTCCTGGCGTTTCGCCGGAATATGCAACACACGTATAACCGTGTGTTGATCGCTCCTGGGCTTTTACATTTAGGTTTGGATAAGAGGAAAATTCACCAACACCAGTGACGCGTCGACCCTCGAAATACGTGTTTTGCCTCGACGTTTTCCCGCTGTACTCACCTCCGTCTTTACCTCTTTTCATTCTCCATCTCTGGCAATTCCGTTTCCGTTGCAATATGCATATCCCGCGACTTGCGTACCGGGCTTAGCCCGGCCAAACTTTCTGCGCATCGGGTCACCCCCGAAACCTCATATTCCCCGCCTAGTACGATTCCACGACTCTATTTTTCTTCGAGGACCGAATAACAAAAGATGGCTTTTTCCGATGATTTTTTCCGAGTTTCGCGGTCGTTTCCCCCCACCCTCCGTTATCTTTCTTTTTAGGCTTAAGAGCATGACGAACATCGACGTAACCTCACAAATTTTCGAAATCCGTTTGCTCAGCGTCAATTAATGTTACGCCGAAAAATCGAGCGATTTGTAGAATTCTTAGAGACAGAAATAGATGCTTGAATTTTATGATAAAAATGTTTCGTCTTTGAGAAATTGCGATTTAAAAAGGAGATCGGTGATTCATGGCCTCGATAGACAAAGTATTAGACCATTCGAAAAAATATTTAAATAATTATAAGCCCTACTTTATTTTATCATTTCTTAAAAAAACATAGG
>JAPYZJ010007870.1:0-12809 GCA_030522765.1 Ophioninae sp. B BG-2022a
AAAAAAAAACCAACCCAAACAAACCCAAACAAAGCAACCAAAAGCAATCGCTATTTGAATCCACTGATATCGAAGCGCCACCTAGCACAAACCGGAAGTTGGACGCCGAAAAAAAGTTTTCCGAAAAATAGACCATTTGGCAAAAAAGATCGAAAAGTCCATTTTTTTTTTTTTTTTGACCCAACGAAGAGATCGTTCCTGGCATCAATTCCTAATGAGATCGATAAGAGGAAAAACTTAGGGACGTCGCGTAGGCCGTAACGTCACGAAACCCCAGTGCTGAGAGAGAGGGGAGGGGGGGGGGGGGGGGGAAGGGGCGCAATGAGTTCTGCGAACTCTCGGCGAACATTCATGAACAAGACATCGAGGCGCGACAGAACGGCGCGTGTTCCAGTCCCCACGTTTTGCGCTTACGAGTCTCGCGCGAGGTACTCTCGATCGTACCATTTCCAACAGTTACCACACACCCACGTTTCATATACAAATATCACGTGTCTTTTCATTTTCCTAACAAATTTTCCCTAACCCATCGCTCTGTTATCGATCGCTTGCTGACCAAAGGGCGTAACTCCCGGGATTACTAATTTGACAAAAAATTGGTGCTGCGATGTTAATAAATAGTCGAACAGCAAGGGTTTGAATATTGTCGCGGACGACGACGGTGTATTAAACGGAGGAATTGTTAAAGTAGAGGGTGGTCAGAGAGAAAGAGAGATTATGACGAGGATGATATAATTTATTATCCCCTGGTCAAAGACTTTCGGGGAAAAAATTAATATTGAAATTAAAATTAAAGTAACATAAGATACTTAAAGATAACTTCAAATTAATATAAACAAAGATAGTAGTAATAATAATCATGACAAATAATAAAAATAAAAATAATATTAATAATAATAATAATGAGAGAGAGAGAGAGAGAGATTGATTAAATTTAATTATTTGATAATAATGACAATAATGATGATATTAGTGATAATAGTAATAACAACAACAATAAATAATAATAATAATAATAATAATAATAATAATAATAATCGTGGATACCAACGATAACATCAGGGATGAAATCGATGCAACTAATTAAAACCTCATCAAAATCATATTGATATTTATTTATTATATCATTTTTATTTATATCATATTATATTTTATTATTTATAATTATTAAAAATTTATTTATAATTTATTTATTATATCATTTTTATTTATATCATATTATATTTTATTATTTATAATTATTAAAAATGTATTTAATAATTTATTTATTATATCATATTATGTCATATTATTATATCATATATCATGATTTATTTATTATATCACATTTATAACGATATAAATCACGTCATAAAAATCATATTCATAACCAGTTTATGAGAGTATTCTCCTTGACGGTTGTCCTTAGCCGTCCTAAAAGCCGAGAATTGTGAAAGCAGTGTGAACAAAATAATAATAATAGTAATAATAAAAATAACAGTAACAAATGACATAAGAATTGGCATTGGAGAGTCATGTGACCAATGACACCATATTGGCTAATAAAGATACCCAAAGACTATTTGAAAGGGATTAAGGATGGAAGATCGATGAATTTTGAGAAAAAGTGAGTTTTACGGATAATTGAGAATAAGAGAAAAAGAGAGAGAGAGAGAAAGAGAGATTTTTCGAGAGATCTCGAATCGTCGAAATTTCGTTGAATTTCGGTAGAGATTGAAAAGTGAATCGAGTATTCGTCGTTTATGGGTTGCAGAGGGGTCGTCGTTGGTTATCGATTGAGCCTAGTCGGATGATTCATGGGACTCGTTGGCAGTCGCCGCAATCGCACTTACTATCACTCCCGCGCCTCGAGAGAGAGAGTATTCTGAGCTCGAGTGCAGAGCCCTTCGAGCACGAAGGGGCTTATCGTTGCTCTCCCTTTCTCTCTTTCTCGCTGTTGCACACGCGTCAGGGAGAAAGAGTGAGGGGAGGGGGGGTGGAGGGGGGGGGGGGGTAAAAACGCAACGAGTACTCGGGTGATTCGCGGTGTGGGTGCAGCCCGACTGTCTCGTATACGAAGAGGGAGAAAAATCGGAAGAATCCCCCCGCGCGGCAACGGCGCAACCCTCTCTTCGTTATTCCGAGGGGTTTACGAGGATTCGAATAGTCGTCGACTATCCGTTTTGCGTGGTCGTCAGAGCCTCGAACGAACTTTCCAAACGAACTTTCCAAACAAATCGAAAGCAAACCCAAAGCAAGCCCAAAACGAACCCAAAACAAACCCAAAGCAAACCCAAAACAAAAACCAAAACAAACCCAAAGCAAGCCCAAAACAAACCCAAACAAACCCAAAACAAACTCAAAACAAACTCAAAACAAACCCAAAACGAACCCAAAACAAGCCCAAAGCAAACTCAAAACGAACCCAAAACAAACTGTAACTGTAAGCTTTTTTGGGGTGGGGTAGGGGGAACTCCGAATGACCAGAAGGCTCAAAATTCCGAATTTCAATATTCCGAAACTACAAATTTCGTAAATTTTTGTGGCTTTGTTTGGGTTTGTTTAAAATTAAAGGTTTTTAATCAAAGTAACGAACCCAAACAAATTTCGGTTTGTTTGGGTTTGTCCGTGAATCGTTCAATAACAGTCCTCAGAAGTATTTGCACGATTCTTGTAGGTGAAAATTTGTTCCAGAAAATAGTGAGAAATAAAAAAGAAGAAAAAATAAAAAAGAAGAAAATTTATTTTGGAAAAAATGAGAAAAATCCTTTTTATTCTGGAAAACATAAAAAAATTCCTTTTTATTTTGGAAGACATAAAAAAATTCCTTTTTATTCTGGAAGACATAAAAAAATTCCTTTTTATTTTGAAAAAAAAAACTCCTTTTTATTTTGGGAAAAAAATTTAAAAAATCCCCTTTAATTTTGTAAAAAATAAAAAAGAAGAAATAAAAAAAAAGAATAATGATTCTCGCTGCAGCTGACCGATGAAAAAATGGGCTCGATGAGAAAAGCTCTCGTCTTGGAGCAGTGACCAAATCATTTAGCGCGAATGCACGGTGGTGTGCAGAAGGTTGTTGGGAGCGATAAGGGGGATAGGGCTTCGAGAATCGATGGAGGATCGATTAGCCGGACCACAACCGGCTCTCGAATTACCATCGTGTAAATCGAATGAAAGAGGCCTCTCGGGATGCCCCGATGCGTTGTTCGACAAAAAAAAAAAGCGAGAGAGAGGCAATGGGGTGGCAATGAAGGAAAGCGGGGAGAGAGAAAGAGAGGGTTGAAGGGCGGGTGTCTTACAACGACTGCACCTGCTACCGGACAGGTCCTGGTCACTCAATATTTTTAGAACAATTCGCACAGCTGCCTCTCGACCGTGACGATCAACATTCTCTTCTGGAGATTTTCTACCTCTTCTTCTTTGGCTTCTTTCGTATTCAACATTTAGTATTCAAAATTGCTCGCCGTTGCAAATATTTTTTTTACAATTGCGCCACTGACAGCTGCAATGGTAAATAAAAACTAGTTACGATCAACGACGTTTTTATAATTTTCCGGGTAGTTCGAGGATCGAAACAAACCCAAACAAACCCAAATATTTTTTGTTTGTTTACAATTGCGCCACTGGCAGCCTCAATTTTAACAAAAAATGAGCTCGTTACGATCAACGAGGTTTTTATAATTTTGCGGGTCGTTCGAGGATCGAAACAAACCCAAACAAACCCAAACCCAAATATTTTCTTTTTTTGCAATTGCGGCACTGACAGCTGCAATTGTAAACAAAAATGAGCTCGTTACGATCAACAACGTTTTTATAATTTCCCGGGTAGTTCGAGGATCGAAAGATAACAATTTTTGTCGAATGAGCTACGGCAGATGAGGAAGAGCAACAACAGAGGGTCTTTTGCGAAAACAATCATGGATAAGAGCACCAACCGATAGAATGGTTTAAAAATAGGTTTTACCAGTTGCGCGAACGTACAGAAGCGTCGACTGGTAAAACCTGGTAAGGACCGTGAAACAGTTAATAAACACGTTCGAAAAAGTCAGCCCCACGAATCCCGCAGCCGAAGAGGACGCCTTAGTCACGATGAAGAAACGACCGGGGAAAACGATGACTCGGGGTTAGCTATTTTTGTAAATTCTCTCAAGCAAGAAAGTTGACTTTTTTTTCGAGTCTTTTTTTTCGCACCCTTTATCTCATCCCCTGTCCGTTTGATTTCTTTCAAGAGCTCGAAAATAACCGAAGAGACAAAAACATCTTCGGCGATCTGATAAAAAATGATATTTGCGAAAGAATTTTCCAAGCATGGAATTTCACAGGTGTGTGAATAATGAAAAAAAGATAAGGGTGGAGAGATTTTAGGTTTTGATTCTCGTAGAGTGCACGGATACTCGAAGACTCGAACATCCGGTCACTGTTTTCAAGGCCGGACAATCAACTCGATTCGTATGCAACGTTATTCCGTACGATCACTATTGGCTCTTTGAAAGAACGTTTTTACCAGTGTGAGTGACCAACACGCCAGCGACTCCGCAAAACTCGTCATATTCAAGGACACGACGGGAATACAGAACTCGGGTGCAGTTCGATGCGCTATTTATAACTTGATTACGGGGGAGTGTAAGCAGCCGTGGAAGATCTTAGGTTGGACTCGATCGTCAAAAGACCGGTAAAAAATCGTCAAAATACTGGGAAAAATCGTCAAAAGATCGGCAAAAAATCGTCAAAAGATCGGCAAAAAATCGTCAAAAGACCGGCAAAAAATCGTCAAAAGATCGGCAAAAAATCGTCAAAAGATCGGCGAAAAATCGTCAAAAGACCGGCAAAAAATCGTCAAAAACCGGCAAAAAATCGTTAAAATATCGGCAAAAAATCGTTAAAAGATCGGCAAAAAATCAAAAAATCGTCAAAAGTACGATTGTGAAATTCGCGTGAAAAGAAAAAAAGGAAAAGAATAAGGATCTATGAGCAGAGCCCGAATCACCGAACTTCGGGGCTGCGTAGGAAACCCAAACTTCGGACCAGAAGGCTCAAAATTCCGAATTTTGATAGTTCGAAATGACAAATTTCGTAAAGGTTTAAGAAATTTGTTTGGGTTTGTTTGTTTTGATTATAAAACCTTGATTTTAAATAAACCCAAACAAACCCAAAAATTTACGAAATTTGTAGTTCCGGTAAATTCAAATTCGAAATTTTGAGCCTTCTGGTCAAAGGTTCTGGTGTAGGTTTGTTTGGTTTTTTTTTAAATCAAGGGTTTAAAAATCAAACTAACGAATCGAAACAAACCCAAACAAATTTCGTAAACTTTAACGAAATTTGTCATTTCGAACTATTAAAATTCGGAATTTTGAGCCTTCCGGTCAATCGAAGTTCGAGTTTCCTACCCTAACCAAAATTTCCCTACCATTCTTCAAAAATAATGGTTTTCATTTTGGTTTCTTATTTTTCGATAGTTTCGACCAAAAGCAAGTTTTTAGCTACAGGTCTGCCGGACATTTTTTAATAAAACGTCCGCCAATCTATAATGGCCATTTATCCCCTATAGGCGCTGGGGGAAACGCTCTCATCCCCCTAGAGCTAACCCGAACGTGACCAAAAGCGACTCGAATGTCTATCCGAAGAGTCTATACGAATCAACATCCCCAGGGGTCTCTCCGCAACTTTTTTTGGCTTCTTCCTCAGCAGATATAATATTACAGACAGGAAAGATGACTAGCATGTCCAAGTTTCGCGAACGAAAGTTTTGTCGAACCGTTGATGAGAATCGTGCAGCCTTAAATCTTGAAGGCTATCCAATGAACACTGATCGTCCAACCTAATCCCAAAAGTTAACGAAACGTGACCATTGATACACGATACGTAGAATTACGACGAAACACGAAAAATGTTCGATAAAAAAACGAAATTATAAAAATACAGTAAATTGGCTTGCACAGTTGCAAACTTCAAAAGCCCAACGAACGATAAGCAGGACTGTTGGTTCTTGCAGCTGCTCTCGAAAAGTTACATCGCAAAATGTTTTTTTTTTTTGTTATTTTTTTTTTGCTAGAGATCAGAACATCGGATCAGGTTCGGTAGTTCGCGATAGAAGAGGAGAAATGAGAGAAGTAACCATCATCAGCTATAAAGATAAGGCGTTAATTCGATACTTCCTGCTAGACTCGTAAAGAGGCTTTGCTTTCTTTTATTCCCTTCTTTTTATTTATTTTTTTTTTTTATCTCTCCGCGTAAACTTTCCTCGCGAATTGTACAACTCTGCTTCGCAACTTTTCTGAACTTTTGAAATAATAAAAACCACCTTTTTCGATTTTTACTTCGGGAGGGAAAAAAAAATCCTGACCTCTCAAAAACACTAATTTCGTTTTTAAAAATGTTTCTCTTTTCGTTTCCTAAATTATTATGGCGATTGAGTCGTTGAATGGAATATTGTTTCGAAAATTTTATTGAAAAAAAGCTCGAAGGAAATTTCACGAGTCAACGAATGAGGGTGGAAAGACTAGGAATAACTTTGTCAAGTATAAACCGAGAAATTTTTAAGACTCACGAATCATCGTTTTTCTCTTGGTCGATGAAAGATCGTTTCGTTTAATGATTCTCTTACAATGGAAGTTGATACTTTCTCGAGGAGATTAGTCATGATCACTGTGACGTGAAAAAAAAAAAAAAAATTTTTTTAAATGCATCCCTTGGATTATAACGATCCAGCATGATTTTTCATTCGAGAAGCGAGCGTCTTCAAAGTCGAAAATAAAAAAGACGCCGCGCCCCGGAGAGCAAAGTTTTCGATACAATAAAGCGAGAATGGACTATTATAGGGACCGAGCAAAAGTAATAAAGTGAGAAGGAGACATAGACTCGAACTCGGAGAA
The DNA here is from genome assembly GCA_030522765.1 of Ophioninae sp. B BG-2022a. Lineage (NCBI taxonomy): Eukaryota > Metazoa > Arthropoda > Insecta > Hymenoptera > Ichneumonidae > Ophioninae sp. B BG-2022a. The sequence goes on from JAPYZJ010007870.1 coordinate 6,852, forward strand.
CGAGAGGACCAAGACTAACCGGTTTTCTCGGCAAGTATAACCGTGCCACAAAATGCCTTAATTATCAAAGACGAAGAGAAAGGAAACGAAAAATGAGCGGATATTTCGTTGTTTAATTTTGGGAATTTCTCTGCTACTTTTTAAATTGCAATATCTCGTTTCGTTATTTTAATTAAAAAATTAATATTTTATGACGTCATTTGATGGACGTGTAGACGAATTGCACTGGTCTTTTCTATCATCCCGCGGTTCGTTTTACCGTTTCTTTGCTACAACTTTTTACAACTCTTGTTTCTATCTCTCTCTCTCGTGGTCACTTTACTATTTCTCGTTCTGTGCCCGATAGACATTAGCCACGGAAGAGCGCTCTCGGAGAAAGCCCACACAGACGTGGACTCGAAAACTTGGTTATTTTCTACCTCGCGTCCTACGAACGTGGAAAATATCGTGAAGGTACCCGACCCAAACAAACCTTATTTCTTTTTAAGTACAACAAAAAGAAACTATAAATGTTGAAATAAAACAAAAATGTTTACGATAATAAATATGTTAAGCGGGAAAATAAACGTGGGAATGTGTCGTTACTTCAAAGAAATAGAGGCATTATGTGCAAAAATGAAAAAAGAGGAAAAATATGTGAACGACAGCGATCAATAGTATATAGGATATAGGTTAGAATTTTAGATGTAAGTTGCTAGGTGTAAGTTAGTGAATAAGATTGAATGTAAAAAGATTTTTAAAAAATAGAGATTTTGTAAAAAATTTTATAACAAGTTGTGCAAATAAAACTCTATTATATAACAAAAATGTTTATTTAATCATTAATTTAATAATCAACGTATTAATAATAATTTTGGTTCAGAAAACAATGTTTACTATTAACTATAAGCTTTAAAAAAAAAAACGTCTTTTAGGCATTACTCAAACCACTGATCCTAATAAGCAGTACCTTACCAAATTACGATAAAGTTGCACGAAACTTTTCATTAAAGTTGACTCGATGGATATTTAAAAATCACAAAATTTTTTTAGCAATTGAGATACTGAATTTAATTAAGGAAATAGTGATAATAATAATATATAATAAAATATAATAATAAAGAATAATAATAATAGTCATTTATTATTATTTCGCGGGGAATTTCGTGGACACCAACAATAACATCAGGGATGAAAGCAATGCAACTAATTAAGACCTCACCAAGATCTATTTGTAACCAGTTTATGAGAATCTACTTGACAGCGGTCCGTAGAATATTCATAGGAACCGGCTAAAGCCGAGAATTGTGAAAGCAGTGTGAACATAATAATAATATAAAGAATAATAATAATAATAATAATATAATAATAAAAAATAATAATAATATAATTGAGGAATTTTGGCAGTTGTCAAAACCCAACCAACCCAAACAAATCCAAAACAACCCAAACAAACCGAATAAAAAAAGGAGGATCAACGTTGTTCCGCTATCGGATAATCAATGGCGATTGCAAGTTTTGAGCGAAAGACGTTGCAGAAAACTGCGTCGTATTTTTCATTCCGCGATGTTCTTTTCCTCGAGGAAGAAGTAATCGAGGCTAGAGAGTCCGAGTCGACGAAGAGGAGAGCCGGAGTGGAATTGCGATAATAAAAAAAAAAATGAGAAGCTGGAAGGAAAGATAATGGCACGAAGAGAGTATTGCACTCGGGTTTGCGGTATATGACTCACTCGAGCCGATCCGCGGACCGCGCTCTCCGTACTTCTGTGTCAGCCAGGCTGCGCAGGCTCTCTCGGTAAAAAAAGGAGTTTTGCGTCATACGTGTGTGGATTGAGTGCAACACCGTTGCGAGAAAAAAAATTCGAGTGGGAAATCCATCCGAGCGTTTGGAAGGATTGATTCTATTTGGGAATAATCGAAATTCACAAAACCACCGAGGTGGCAACCTTGTTCGAAAATCGAACTTTGAATGACCGGAAGGCTCAAAATTACCAATTTCAATATTCTGAAATTACGAATTTTGTAAATTTCTGGCTTTTTTTTGGGTTCGTTTAAAATCAAGGGTTTTAAATCGAACTAGAGAACCTAAGCAAACCCAAACACAAATTTCGTGCTTTTGCTGGTATGACTTTTAGGAAATTTTTAGTTTCGGAGTTTTAAGCCTTCTGGTCAATCGAAGTTCGTGTTTCCTACCCAATCCCTCTTGGACAAAAAATCTCCCATCTTTGTTCCAGGATTGGTCTCGTTGTTCGGTCTTGAGAGCGTCGACTCGTCAGCTATGACCCTCCACGCGCATTCGAAGCTATCATTGACGATTGAAAAAGGGGAAAGGCACATCGTCGTGGATGAAACTCTCGCGGGATTTTTGTTGTCTCATTCCCCACGAACTGCAGCGGAAGTTGGCCGAAGCTGATGACTCGCTAAACGGGACGAACGTTTTCCGTTCGTCATCACGACCAGGATGCTGGCTCTTCTTCTCCACGGCGTTCTCGTCTTTTCGTAAACATTTGTAACCTTCCTCCATTTCCATCACAACCCTCCCCCCCCCCCTCCCGCCTCAAACAACAAACCCAAACAAACCCAAACAAACCCAACTTGAACCTCACTTTTAGGGTTCCATACCCAATGGATAAGGAAGCCTATTACTAAGACTTGTCTGTCTGTCCAAAGAGCTAAAAGCTGCCTCGTTGCTTTAATCTTCAGGCGTTTGTACGGCGCGCCGTCAGTCTTGAAAAACGTTCGTGTAGATGCCTGCTTGATCGAGTTAAACCGGAGGACAAAGGAGCGTAAGTGTCGCCGTATAATCGTGGCATTGTATCAGCGCAACAACAGTCCACCGTTTATCCGCTCGTCGACGGGTCTTCTCTCGAGCTGGCCTCGTCATACTCGAGTCTCGACTAGTCTACTGATAAAGACGTACGTGGACTGTCACACGCTCGGTACTTTCTGCGCAACAACTAAAATACGTATATTCCTGAAGTAGCAAACGGGATGGGGTAGGAAACTCGAAATTGGAATGACCAGAAGGCTCAAAATCCCGAATTTGAATATTCCGAAAACTACAAATTTTGTAAATTTTTGGGCTTGTTTGAAATCAAGGGTTTTTAATCAAACTAACGAATCCAAACAAACCCGAACAAATTTCGTCATTTTGCTGACACGACCTTTAGGAAATTTGTAGTTTCGGAATTTTGAGCCTTCTGGTCAATCGAAGTTCGTGTTTCCTATCCAACCCCTAGAAAACCTGCTAATGTCCATCCGTTCAAAACGGTGGCCAGTCTCGAAGGAAGAATTTTGATACCTATTTCCAATTTTGAGAGAACATTTTTTACCTCATTCTCTATTGCTCTATGGAAGCTATTTTTTTTTAAATCTTCCTATTTTTGTTTACAAAAAACTGTCGAAAACAGGGCCAATTCGATACTTTTTTTGTTTGGGTTTACAACAGTGTATACTATACGATAACGCAAAAAAAAAACGATTTTTTGATAATTTCACACTGAGACGATCCCTTAAGTATTTCTAAAGAGGTGTTCGGAACGCGCTCGTTCTACCAAACCGAAAGAACAGCTACGATCTACCGAACGGAAGTTCCCCAAACAAAAAAAAAGAAGAATAAAAGCTTAAACGCTGGAAATAAATTATTTGGAAAGGAAGTTGAGAATTTACGTGTTCCCGCTCGAAGCTTTACCCTGGAATATCCAAATAAGAATGGTTCTTATCTTGGCCAAATATTTACGCAACCCCGGGCTTTGTCGGTCGTAAATTTATCCGGGGTTGGATAAACCGTGGGTCTCGTTCCCTTTGAAAGAGTTCAGGCGCGCGGCTGGCTCGCGTCGTTGTTTATTCTTGGCTTAATATCGGGAAGCCTCGATTCTCGGACAAGTTTTGCGTAAGGGATGATATCAAATATGATTATCAAATTTTCAAACTCGAAAGAAAATTATACGAAAAAAAGGTATTGCGAGTGAAAGACTTCCGGCGCGGTCCTAGGGGCAACTAGGACGGGTCACGATTGAAGAATGAACCCTACAGTGAACGAACGCAAAAATTATTTTTTTTTATCGGTGTATTCTGAATAGTTTATTATTATTATTTTTTTTTTTAATTGTTGTACCACTCCGTACACGCTTCCGGGTTTTTACGGCCGCTCTTCTCTCCTCTTATTTCCCCCCACCTTGATTCCTCCTGTCCCCCTTGCGGCCGCAGCCGATTTACCCCCTCTGTACCGTATTCACCATTTCTGGCACGGGCACAGGGAAACTGCGGAAAACTCATGCCAGTACAGCCGATCCCAAGTTCACCTCGCGACAGCAGAACTAGTTTCATCGAAAAATTTCGAAAAAAAATCTCGGCCGCTACCGGGATTTGAACCCGGGACCTTCCGATAATAAATCGGGATATAAAAATATAAAATTAATTAAATTAAATAATAATAATACATAGTTTATTATTATTTAAGCTTGGCGCGTGCTCCCAGTGGGAAAGCGGGTTGGTTCCATTGTTCTACGGTTATTTACCAGTCGCAGGTAGTCGTTTTTTTTTTTACCTGAAACAAATTTTAGGAATTGTATTTTTGGCTGCCTAATTCGCAGAATTGACCTTCCGTGCAGCGGTTCAACGCTCGTTTTTTCAGGCAACGAGTAGTCGGATCGTAGGATTAGTTAAGCCAATTAAGGTAATTAGCTGGAATTAATTAGAGGCCGAAAGGTCGAGGGTGAAATCCGTGGGTTAGATCGGATGGATGACCGTTGGCTTGGCAAAGACTGGTCCGGATCGTCATCCTAGGTACTGACGTATCTTTGTGGTTAAGTCTAGCGAGAAGTCCACACTTCTCGATCCCTTTTCTCGCGATGCAATCACGAGCACAATCGCACCGACACGGCTCGGTTAAACTCGTTCGCTCAACGGGCTCGTCGAACGTTTCATCGTGCACCAGCCAAACTAATTAACCCTGGTATACCGGTCCTACCGTATACCTGATACATCGACGCTTAATCACTGGTAATTGTTCGACTCGAATTAAATATCCCACTGTGTACGTCGATTCGTATTAGCCATCTTCGGAGCAAGCCTCCAATGGCTTTTACCGAATCGCTAACCACTGAAACTCTTCAATCGAAAATACGACTTTGGAAACTAAAGCTAGTTTTGAGTTTTAAAGTGAGAGATTTTGTGGGTTTCTACTGGGGTTGGGTAGGAAACACGAACTTGGATTGGCCTTCGAAATTCCGAAAGTACGAATTTTCTGAAGGTCAAGCCAGAGAAAGTACGATATTTGTTTGGGTTTGCTTGGGTTTGTTAGGTTGATTTTAAACCCTTGATTTTAAAGAAACCCAAGCAAACCCAAAAATTCACAAAATTTGTAGTTTCGAAATATTCAAATTCGATGTGTGTGAAGTTAGCACTGGCATTTTTGTAAATAAAAAAAAAAAGAATATTCTAGGTTATACTAGGAATGTGCTACGTTATTCCGCATTCTGTTTTTCCACGTTTCAAAAAATGACGGAAAAATTCGTCAAAATGTTTTTGAAGGATTTGCGCCTTCTGGTAATTCAAAGTTGGTGTTTCCTACCCCATCCCATTTCACTGAAGTTTTTACGAAATTATTTAGGAAATTAAATCATCTATAACTTTGTTTCCATAATTTTTTTCGCAACATTCGATAATCATCGAGATACAGGCGAAATTATACTTTGGGTTGTTTTTTGCAGTTTTTTTCCCGTAAATATTGATTGTACGATGAAAATTATAAGGACGAAAGTTGTAGAGAATCAAATTTGCAACAACTTTGGTTGTCGTCATTTTTATAAAAAATGACAAATAAAGGAGATATGGCTAAAAAAGGTTTGACCTTTAAACCAATATGGCGGCTAACCAACCGGTCGAATTTGGTCGAGTTTTTGGATTTAAGCTATTTATGACCGCCCCTAAATATTGGCGCAAAATATTTCTGACTATAATTAATTCCAGGTTACT
>JAPYZJ010007871.1:0-11886 GCA_030522765.1 Ophioninae sp. B BG-2022a
CCTTTAATATGTCAGTAAACGAATGACACTTGTTAAATCTTTTTCCGATCAACAGCGAAAGAGTGACACCTGCAGCACTTTTCGATGTCACGGAAAATAAGCGTCCGAAAACCCTCAATAACGACGCTATTTTGTGTGTCATCGTAACAAAAAAAAATCTTTCCAAACTTGAATACTTCAATAAAATTATGTTAAAATTTGAAAATGATTAGATAATTTTATGCCCTTTAAAAAAATCCTCGAAAAAATACTTATTTTTCACGCTTCTAAAAGGGATTTGTGGCTTTAAGGTTACAGGTGTAATGAGAGACAGAGAGAGAGAGCACGATGGACGCGAAAGTCCAAACTCACCACCAGGGTGCGAAGGCACAGAGTGGTCGCCAGAGCACGCGGATCGAGAGCGGCAACCAGGTCCCAGACTTTGATTTTCCTGAAACAGAAATACAGATACGTAAATTCTCCCTTATCATCATTGGACAGGATCAATCGTTGAAAAATCAAAAAACGAAGGACGAGAGAGAGAGAGAGAGAGTTCAGCTTACCCGTCGTACGCCCCGCTTACAATGTGTTTCCTGTCGAATCTAATACACCTAACGAGCTCCTCGTGTCCCTCGAGAACTCGCAAACACGCACCACACTCAATGTCCCACAATCTTATGGTATTATCGCTGCTTCCGCTAACTACCAAGCGATCTCTGTACTGCAAGCACGCTATTCCCCGCTTATGACCGTTCAACGTTCGAAGGAATTCACAGGTCGACGTGTTCCATACTTTGATAGTTCTGTCACCACTAGCCGATACTATATACTTTTCGTCAAAGTCGACGACGTTAACTGCCGCCCGATGGCCGACGAGTACGCGACGTAGGGCGATCTCCGTCTGCGACGTCATGTCCCAAACCGCTATCGAACGATCCTGAAATAAATCACAACGTTTTAGACCGAGCTGATAGTTCGCGACGATGAAAAATTCGATTCTTTATTTTCTATACATTATTTGTATATTCGAAGTTCTTAAAACGCGTGGATGAAGAGATGTTCTCGTATAGAAAATTATCTGGAATTTACAGATCGAGCGGAACCGTCTTCCGGCTGGAAATCAAGTAGGTTCGACCTTGAATGCGTTTTAGTTGGAAATAGCGTTTTAAAACACGCTTAACCTTCTACATGTTCAACGGATAAACCGATTCGCATGAATTTGCGCAATTGAAAGGAAATTCAATTTTTCGTAGCTATCACAACGTAATTTTTCTCATATATTATGAAATATCTAACGAAACATCTTTTTCGTTTGCTGAAAGAGAATAGAGTGCAATTGGCTCGTTCTTCAAACGGCTGCCATTTTGTTATCGAAAATTTAACCAAAAACAAACAAAAAAATGATAATGATCACCTTTAACCTGAATTTGTTTCAAATGAAACCACGCCGTTGATGGCTTTATTTTGCGGGAGCTAGCGCCGCCATTTTAGATTTGTTGAATTAACCAACTATAATTCACATTACATTGATAAGAATAAAATACGTTGTAATTCAGTATCAGAAGTATTCATTCTGTCTAGAAATAAAAATAAATAAAAATAAGAAAAAATGAAAAATAAATTCGTGCATTGTTTTTTTCGTTTAACGAAAACATGGTTTTATGAATTTAATATAAAACCTGACCTGCTCAATGAAATTAATAAAATAGCTGCAGTATATTAACTGTACAAAGGTAGAAAAATCAATAGTTTTTTAAATTGAAAGCTTGTATGAACGATTTGATGAAATAAAAACTTTTTTTAATTAAAAGTATAGAATTTTTTTATTAGTAAACAAACTAATTTAATTTTAAAAGACGAGAAGATCCTGTAGAATTTTATTTAAATTTAATTTGAATTAAATTTGAAACATTAAATTTAGATTAAATTAAATTTAATCGGCGACTTCGCGAACTTAACGAACTTTTTGCTGTCGAATTATCGATTAGACTTGGCCCTGTGCTCTATCGCGTATTCTCTCGTTACGATCAAGGGGACAGAAATCGCTTACCTTGGAGCACGTGACCATCATACCGTTGTTGAACCTCAAATGTAAGACAGCTTCGCAGTGATGTATGAGGGTATTGACCATTTCCCCGGTATTGGCGTCCCACACCCGAACCGTGCTATCCGAGGAGCCCGATATTATCGCTTTGTCGTCATACTGGAGGCAAAGCACAGAGCCAGTATGCCCGGTAAGCACTTTCGTGCACTGCAACGTATGTCTGTCCCATATTTTGATCGTATTGTCCCTCAGACCGGACACTATTTTCTCGTCGTCGTATTGAAGACAATAAACCCCCTTGGAATTTTCGCTGCGACAATTGATTCGCTGCAAATTGTGATGACCCATTCGCCAATTGTTGTCTATGCTGTCTATGTCCTTCACGATCTTCGGGAATAGCGTTCTGTAGAATGCGTGATTCGGGTGATTCTCACCCGGCCGCGGCTTGAACAAATACTGTATCCTGTGGATTCAAAAAAATCCAAATATACCGTAGTCGTCCCAATGTTGGCCGGGAAACAAAGGAAGGATACGACTTTGACGTTTGCTTCATTCGAGTACAACGAAAGTGATTTTTTTTTCATTGTTGTAAATTTTCGCATAAAAATAAAAAAGATTATAAAATGTTCTTTCAATAAACGGTATAAAAAATAGTGGCTCGACCTTCGTAACGAAATGTACAAAAATCAGAAGTGTATTTTTTTTTTAGATTTTTAGTATGCGATGTCTAATTTGCAAAATATTGTTTTGAATAATGAGCATCAAATAACGAAAATGAAAAAAATTTTAATGAATCGTTACATTTACGATTAACGATTTTTGACGAATCTGCAAGATTTTTGAAAATAATGAATATGAAATAACAGAAACGAAGAAAATTAAAATTATCCGTTATATTTTTAATTAGTGATCTGGGACCGAGTTTGCGAAATATTATTTTGAATAATGAATATAAAATAACGAAAAAACTTTCCGTGTTTTTTAATATCTGTATAAAATAAAAAAATGTTCTCGAAAGTTTCGAAGCTAAATCTACGAAAGTCAGAAGACCTTTTTTTTTAATTAGCGATCCGGGACAAATTTGCAAAAGATTTTGTATGGTGAATACAAAATAATGATAATAAAACAACAGATGTAAAAAAAAAAACAAATTCGTTAAAATTTCAGTGAAGGGAACTTCAGTTCCGTTTTCAGGAATACCGACCATCCTCGTCTCTCGGCGAGTCCACGCCAGACCGAATCGGTTCGCACTTTCCTCTCGATCAATTTCTTCCAGAGCATTCCCTCGCTAATTACTCTGTACCATTCTTTGCAGACCATTTCGGCGGCGCACAACGAATCCGCGTCCAAATACGAGAGGATACTTTCCGCCACGTGATCCAATCCTTTTTCTGAGGAATACGAATAGTCAGTATCGTATTATTAATTTTATCGCGGAAGTATTTACAACGAAGAAAATTCGTGCATAAATAGTAGTAACATTTCAACCTCATATGTCGAGGCAGAATATAAATTCGTTATAATAATCATAAAAATGATAATAGTAATTATTTTCAAAATTTAGAATGTACGTGTCAATTAAAATCCGTAAAAAATTCCCAAACGTATTTCACTTGCATCGAAATGTGTTCATATAAAGACGACTTTGAAAAAAACTATTCGAACAAAACTAACCTAAAATCGGATTAACCTAACCTAAATTAACTTTAGGTTAAATTTTGGAAGTTCGTTTAAAATAAGTACAGATTGTGTTGTTTTTTCGCTAAATTGAGAAATTTATTTTATGCTAGCTATTGAATTTGCTTGAAAATGTGTAGGTTAATTTATAGTTTCCTGAAATAAAAAGATATTGTCTCCGAATTAAGTGATAAAGTCATTTATTAAACTCATTATTTCTCATTTCGAAGACAATTTTTTTAAATTTCAAGTTACGTAAATAAATACTCTTTAACAATATTTTTAATGTCAAAAAATAAGAAATTAGCCTATAAATTTCTAAGTCAATTTAATAGTTAGCAAAAAGCAAAAAATAATGAGTCAAGGAAATACTCAACCCATTATTTCTCATTTCGGAGACAATATCTTTTTTTTTTTCAAATCAAGTGATAATTAGTGTTGTAAACAAAGAAAATACTTTTTTTTATTCAAAGTTAAGTAAGTTAATGAACTCATTTTGTCTCATTTCGAAAACAACATTTTTTCATTTCAAGAAACTATAAATTAACCTATAAATTCCGAAGCAAATTGCAATTTCTGAAAGTCATCTAATCTATAAATTTAGGAAACTATTGAGGTTCAGGAAATTCTTCAAAGTGTGGGCAATGAAAAATTGAACAGTTATACACGTGTTCTCGTACGGAGTACTGGAGAGTTTCACATTTCACGCAATAACTGCATCGATGGTAGTTATTGCGTCATTCGATGTGAAAATGACCAAATAAACGCAAACAAATGCTTTCTTCGAGTTATCCCACGCATATTTCGTAATTTTGATGGATTTGAAGTTTGCATCGTTGGAATGCAGCGAAATGCTTGTTTTTTTAACTTTCCTATTTTTATTATCATCCAAAAATATATACTTGCATATTTATTGTGTCAATCCGTAAATAAGAATTTTTGAAAATGTTTGAGTCCTTTTAGTGGCCCGAATCGCCCGAAAGAAATTTGTAAAATTGAAGGAACATTTATTTTCTTTCTCAATTCAACATAATCGTGGAAACTTCAACCCCATTCATTTTTTTGGAAGAAAATTTTGGAAGAAAACTTCTCGTTCAGAAAAAAACAAAATCCTAGTTTATCATTATAAATATTTAAAAATCGACATCAACGATTCTATTCTACAATTTACACCGCTGAATTGCCACGGAAAAAATCTTTTTTTATATTTAAGACGAAATTGGACATTTTTATATTTAAGACATTCGTCGATCAGAATTGGAAATCCTAAAGCACTTTTTCAGTTACTTTCGTGGCTAGGAAATAACGAAAAACAAAAAAAGTGTTTTTTTTTTATTTTTTTTTGGTTTTTGCGAACGATTCGATTCTCGAATCTTGTTGCTTTCGTTTTTTGGTGGCAATGGAATGGAAACGACGAACTTACTTGGCAAGAGCGATATGAAGTCTCTCTGCAGCATAGGTTTTAGGAAAGTATTGATGTGACCGTGCTGATAGTGACACATACGAGCGAGTAGCTGCTCGACGAAGTGTACTTGTTCGGGTTCGCTCCATCTTTCGAAATACTTCATGCATGCATCGCGCTCCTGACTGTACTGGGCTGTAAGAGCGGTTGATGTCAATTCCTTCTTGCGCGCTGCATCGTACAATATCGTCATCGGATACTGCAACACGAGAACACAACAATCCTTCGTCACTTTCCGAGTAGAAAATCTTGAACAGAATCCCATAATTTTCATCCTTTCACCGTCATTTTTGGCACTTCCCGCCTCCTTCCATTAACACTTTTCAAAACCGTTTTAATTTTGAAAAAAAACAACGAAATTAAAAAAACGAGTCATTATCAAATTTGAAAATGATTTCTGAAAAATGAAAAAAAAAAAATGTTTTTCCATTTAATTTACGAAGTCAAACTTAATTAATGATTTCATTGAAAAAAAAAGAATATTTTTGATGGAACCGTTCATTGAAACTAAAAACGTTTCAATTAAATCGTTAATTAAAAAAAAACATTCTAAATTGAGCAGAATAAAACAAAATTGAATTTCAATGAATTTAGTGATCCTCGCAATTGCGCAATACCTTATTTTCAAAAAACAAATCGAAAAAAAATTCTTTCGATCGGGCTGATGGTTTGAATTTGAAAATCGTCAATGGAAATCTTTTTCAATTGAATTATTCGTCAATTGAAAAAAAAAGAAACAATTTTGAAAACAGAATAAAATTCAACGAAATGAAGTCTCCATCAATGTGTTTTATTTGAAAAAAAAATCAACGCAAACTCCAATTTCGAAAATAAGGGTAAAGTAGAACAATTGTAAAAAAAAAGATTATCGCGCAAGGTAAAAATGATCGATTCGAAATTACGATATCACGAGCGCTCTTCGGCCAATATCGTGGCTGTGCACCAACGAAAAAAAAAAGATAAAATTGCATCGAGGTGTGCTTCGATCGAAATGCGCGATCACGTTTCGAAAATTGAAAATTGCAATTGAAAACGGATCGATGGAGAAACGTTCGAAAAATAATAAGTGTAAACAAAAAAAATGAGCAAACGTTTGTTGAAGAGTAACGAGAGGTGCCCATTGGTACGAAGCAGAGGTGGCACGTCGATGAAGGATACGAGTGTACCGCGAGACGGTCTTAACAGCTCTCCTATCTAACGGTATCAAGAACACTACACACCGAGTCGAACTTTTCACTCGTCCTCGGCTACACCGTGTCCTCCCTGTATCTTCCCGCCAGTCATCTCCCAGACGCAATAATAATCATAATACCGGCTACAAAAAACAACAACAATAATAATAATACTAAAAACGACGGTACGGATTTACAAAAGGAGTCACTGACTCGTTACGAGATTTAGTGAATATTCGTGCGGTGTAGGCGCGAATCTAGAAAGCGTGAAGGTGCTTTGGGATATGGAAGGAGCGCGCTTTGTTTCAAGTGATTTTGCGGTCGCAGCCCGTTATTGTCTCCGGGCATGAATATCGCCGACGTTCAAAGTTTTTGTTTTTTTTTAACACGATGTCAAGCGCGTTTCAGCCATTTACGATAAACGACACTGAATTTTTACTTCCGGACTTTTAAGCATGATTAAACGGAAATCGATCGAAACTGACTTTCAAGCTTACATTTTTTTCGGTCGATTTAGAACGTAAAAAATGTTGAAACGTTTTTTTTATTATCGTAATTGAATTTAATTTAAAAAAAACTTGAAATTATAAAAATATGAAATTAAAGTATTAAAAGTTATTACGATGCAAATTTCAACGTTTGATTTTTTTAAAAGATCCGGGAATGGAAGGTAAAAGGTAATTTTGTTGTCGGACTTCGAAAAGGCAAATCATCAGCCCAAACTATTTTTCGCCTTCGTTCGATTTACTTATTGAACATCCCTAATTAAAACTGTAAAATTTAAACATTCATTTATTTTTTTCCGAAGTACCATTTTTTCTTGGCTAATATCTGGGATCGCTCTTGGATCAACGTTTTTTCACTACGATTTCCGAATCTTACAATTTCGTGATTTTCTGAAGTTCATAAAATAATCAGGTCGCACGAAAATTATTTTTACGCCAAAACTCCATTTTTTATTTTCTATTTCCAATCACCTCGTTCTCAGAACCACCTATGTTGCCTGTCCATCAAACGAAGGCAGCCCTTTGTTTGAATAATTATAACTTTGCTGTTTATCAATACTTTCCAATAAAAAAGTCAAACTAGGCAACACTATGGTTCAATTGTGTGTAAAATACCCACCTCGTCATCTCGATGCATCGAATAAAAAAATATGGAATATCGACCCGTTTTTTTTGGTCTTCTGCCCTCGTGCACATTCGTTTACATACCGAACGATAATTTCATAAGCAGCTGAGTGGCTGGAAAATTGTGACAGTACCGAAGCCCACCGTATTCCCTTCAAGGTTTTAACCCCAATAAAGTTGGCTATTCACCAATACGCACGAAACAATCAATTTGTAAAATATTATTATTGAAAAATTTGAGGTTTGGTCAATATATCCTCGATTAGAATTTTTAGGTCAAGTTGGATGGTTAAATATTAAAAGTAACTTCAATTTAATTCTGTTCATTAATCGTTTCCATCCCGAAAAATAAGGGCCATAGTTGGAATAATTCGACCATAGTTATTGTCGAAAATTGTTCTTTTTCTTTGAAAGTTTTAATTGGAAACTTCTAATTGAAATTTTTTAACAGTTATTCGTCTTTAGTGATATTTAATAATAATAATAATAAGTAAAGTAGATATTTATATTATTTGGCAAAATATTTTTGTTCATATTTGAATTCTATGTTATCATAATAAAGATTTGTATAATTATTGAGGTATTTTAATTACGATCACAGTGAAAAAGAAATAGAGGTTGCGTCGCAACGTTGCGAACTTCAACCTCGTTAATTAGTTTTGGTGAAAAATTATTATCCATTTTAATTTTGAATTACATAAAATCTTTTTTTTTCATTCCAGCTATGTAACCTTCAACCGCATGAAAAATAGGGGTTAAAATAATAAAAGGCGCTATATTTAGAAAACTCGATAGAAAGCTCGATACAAAAATTTACTGGGATCATAAAATACGTACCAAGTTATCTGACTTCCTATTGAAAATAAGAGGTAAAAAAACGTTTTAAAAAAAGTTATAAACCTTTTCGAAAAATCGTGTTTACTCCAAAGAGGAATAACAGATTCAAAAAATCTTTTAAAACAGAATAATTTTTGTTTTAACTTTAATATAAAAAAATATGAATATATTTTCCAGTGTTCCCAATACATATCCAATGAGAATGAGTTCGACTATATTAATCTCATGTTAATGAAGACGGTCTTTTTATAGCCTCTTTTCATCATGAAGTCATCTAGGGTAAAATGACTTTATTTTGACGCCCCACAAATTATTGACACTTGACGATTTACATTTACGATGATCCTTAATAAAGTGCTAATTACGTACCGACTTCAGGTTTACCTTTGTTCAGGTCCTTAAAGTGCCAATAATTGAGTATCTTGCCCTAACTAGTTGGGCACCACTGGAAGTGAAAGACATCCTATATGTTCCTGTAGCTCGCAGTCACATCCCCTCTCCGTGCCAGTGGTGCTCAATCGAATCTTTTCAAGCGCACGCAAAAATTTCAAATCCCTTTTGTGTCTTTATTTCAACAAATAGGGGTTTGGACGTCATATAACTTTATTCGCATTTTATCATCTCAAGAAACTTTTATTTGGAAAATTTTTCATTTGGACTAGTATTTATCGAGCTATAGCGATTTTTGTACTTTTAACCCCTATTTTTAGGGTTGGAAAGAGTTGAACGATTCATTGGTGTTACTTTTTCTATCCAATCAGTCAGATTCAGCACAAAGTCCTAATTCTTTTACAAATAAACATTTGGGTTTGCATTTTACTAAACTATCCATTTATCTTCCGGTACGTGCTACGGAAGTACTTCACTTGACGTTACGAAATTTCGAGGAGGTTATCTCGTGACCGTGTCACCCACACTCTGCAAAAACCTCGTTTTTGTTCTTTTCCTCGTTCGTATATAAAACCACAAACTTGTCACAGCGAACGTGGCGAATTTGGCAGCGTCAACAATGTTGGCAAACATTTTGTGGCCAGGCAGAATCTAATGTGTCCACGTACGTATTTACCGCTAAGCCAACCGTCTCGACAAACGGCCGGGAGGGGGGGGGGGCACAAGAAAGAGATAGAGGTGGAGCGTATTTCTCTCGTGAACGCCTCGTCGTTGACGATCATTACGAGAAACAAACGGTATTCGTTACCGCGGGCGCAACTTATACACCGGAAGTAGACAAGCCGCGCTCGCCTATCGACCGGAAAGACAAAGGGGATGTACTCGATTTGGCAGTACTTTTTTTGTCCTTATTTCACAATTCTCTGAAATGTATAACCGAGAGAACGCGCTAGTCTTATTTACTAGGGAAAAGAAAATAATTCGAGTGAACGAAATGTGCTTATTTCGGAGCTGAAGTCTGGACTATTTTCTTGTTTTCAATTTGTTATTTTGAGTGTGAAAATAAACTAGCGAAATAAAAAAAATCGTAGATAAAAATAATCATTCAGAATTATCCTAAATTGCTGAATAAAAATCATACAAAACATTTGCCTGATTACCGTATTTCGAATCTGCCGAAGCGTCATACAAATATTTACAGAGTTTCATTATTGTAATTTCAATTTTCTAACAATTATTAATGAATTAATCATTTTTATGATTTTTTGGTCATATCATTTCTGCCGAATAAAAAATATAAATTCTGCTTCTTTCGATCAATAAACAAGCTGAAGAAATAAAGAAACGTGGCTCGTATGTCATAATCGTGAAGTTTGAAAAAACCACAGTATCCGTAAACGAGCAAACAAGTTTATCCTCTAAATTGTGATAAATTGTAACAAACAAATATTCACCACCCGAGAACCCTGGCAAACGCAACTAATTAATTTCGTTATAACACTACGAGACGAAACTAAATCAGTTTACCTCCAACACGGATTTCTTTTGTTTCCGTTGTTGCAAAGTTCACGCTTGTGGGTTTATCGAATTATGAGTTTCCAATCGAATCTTTCCCTGTTATCAGGTCGAAGCCTCCACCGTCAAAATGCAACCATTTTTTCACGTCTCCATCTTTATTATTATCGAAATTCGTTTCGCCAGTAGCGATCGAAAATCTCTCATGAAAAAATGTAAAAGAAGTTCAAGCTCTTATCGTAGTCGAAATTGGTAAAAAAAATTTGACTAATTCGACACAATTGATTGGTCGTTGCTTTACAACGATGCAGTTTTCAATGCATCATCCAGAGTATTGGTATTCCTTAAGGGGCGACGTATTTCATTTCTTAAGGGGGGCTGCACATTGATATTCCTTAAGGGGGCGGGTTATTGATGTTTAGTAAGGAGGCCCTAAATTTGTATTTTTAAGGTGGTATATTCTTATTTCTTATGGGGATGACATATCGATATTTCTTAAGGGGACTGCACAACTCTATAGTTAACAAAATTCGATTGTTTTTACCGCATGAGTCTAACTCTGATTTTAACTTACGCATTTTTCCCAAAACTTTTATACTTGTGAGTCGTATCCCCAAAACCTGTTCGTTCAATCCATTTTCAATTTTTATCAACAACCTGTTCCACAAAATTTTCGATTTCCGACGCTGTAGTAATTTTTGTATCGAAAATTGAACTTTTTTCTGCATTTAGGCATTCTCGATATCGATCCTCGCACTGTTGAAGGGAAACAATTTGTTCGCTCCATTTGTTTGCTTCAATTGGAGAGGACTGGAGAAAATGAATTTCCATCGCGTGTCGACATATCAAACTTCGATATCGTAATTTTCGCAGTGTCGAAGATTAAAAACGAGGAAGCTATTTTCTTTCCCTTTTATCATTTACGTGAATCTCCATCTTAAAAACGACGTTATCTTTCCTTGTCGAGATCATTCAATCTTTTATCAATATTAGAAAAAAAAACTGGTAAGATTATATCGAATGAAAGTGAAAATGATGGGGTGGGGTAAGAACCCAAACTTCGAATGACCAGAAAGCTCAAAATCCCGAATTTCAATATTCCGAAACTCAAAATTTTGTAAATTTTTGGGTTTATTTGGGTTTGTTTAAAATTAAGGGTTTTAAATCAAACTAACGAACCCAAACAAACCCAAACAAAGGAGATCCGCAAACAGTCCTAAGAAATTAGGCCTCAATAAACGAAAGTGAAATAAATTGCGTTGTCAAGGACTAATATTAGACTATAGCCCTGTGTAATTAGTTTTTTGTTATAACATGGGATATGAAAAATAAAAACTTTGTTTCAGACAGAAGTCAATAAATCCCATTAACATTTGTTCCCGCTATTAGGTTACGAGTTTTAGTGATTTTAATATGAGATGAAACATACTTCCAGAATGTTGAATTTATATTCCTTAGGTGCACACGATCAGGGATGTTACAGAAAAAAAAACGAATACAGGTTAACTGAAAATATTTTATTCATTGTTTTCCACATCATCAATTTCTAATATGTTATCGAGATCCTGGGCGGGAGGTACTACATTGTACCTCCATTGTACCATTGTAAATCGATTTTCATATAAAATCATTAAAATAACAAAACAAACAAAAAATACTTTATCTTTAATCACTGTTTCG
>JAPYZJ010007872.1:0-24693 GCA_030522765.1 Ophioninae sp. B BG-2022a
GGGGGGGGGAGCGACGATGCCGAAAGGGTCGGACCGCGCTCGCCTCGAGTCCAGTGGCAGTGAACGTTGACCGCGGAACGTGCCTCAACGAGCCTCTCATCTCTCGCTTCCTCGTTACGATCGTCAACCCGAAATGCCAGTCGGACATCTTGGCCCGATTGCTCGATTGGAAAGATACCGCCGGCCAGGATTGCGATCCGATCGATCCTGTTTCTAGAAACTCGGACACGAAACGCCGCCCAAATAAAAAGCCAAACGGAATACAGCCGAAAATCTGCCGGCGAAAAAACGGCAGCCAAAATCCAGTCCATCCACGAGCCAAACGAACCCAAAGCTTTTGCGCGCGCTCGTTTCGAGTCGGTTGGTTGGAACGAGGAGAGACGAAACGGAGAGACGACGACGCATCGACGCCCAGGCGCGATCGTTTCTAGGCGGTCTTTGCGATAGCACTCGCGGCGATGGGACTCCGCGATGCTACAGCCTTTCCGGATCTCACGACGGCGAATCGCTCTCGCGATTTCGAGCCATTAAACGCCCGCGTCGAAACGCCCCCTGCTCCGGGGGTTGAACTCTCTCTCTCTCTCTCTCTCTCTCTCTCTCTCTCTCTCTCGGTGCAAGCCACGTTCCACCCCCGTTTTCGCACCCCAATTCCACGAAACGGCCAGGAGGGCCAATTACCTCTACCTCCACCGTGGAACCCTGATCAACTTGTTTACACCGTTGTATCGTCCGGATCCTCGGTGAAATCCTTCGACGAGTCCCCGAGGCGGCACGTCCAACGGAGACCCCGACTTTTCTCTCGGGTTCACTCGCCGTTCGACGCTCGACCCGTCAACCTCGATGACCCGAGTCCGAATCGGTTGGCTCGGCTCACCGATCCTTCCGCTCGATTTATGCTCGCCTGCCACTTTTGTCTGTCGTTCGATAATCGTCCGGCCGCTTTCTCGACTCCTGGTTCGCTCCTACCCAAACCGAATCCAAGAACCATGCTTTCGTCGTTCCAACGACGAGGGGACGAACGAGGATGCTTTTTTTCTCTTTCGATTTTTCGCTCGCTCCTGCACTTGTTTCGGCTGCTTTCGAGTTTCGATTTTTCGGCCAACTTTTCTTTTCGCGTGTTCGCTTGCGTTCGCTTGCTTCTCGATTTTGTGCTACTTTTACTTTTTGGCTTTGTTCGTTTGGCGTGCTCTTGAATTTTTACTTAGTTTTCGTTTTTTGTGCGTTTTGGATTTTTTTATTTTGGCTTAGTTTTGGAGTGTCTCTTTTGGATTCTTCCTGGTTTGCTTGGGCCAGTTTTGGAAATTCGAGTTTTTGGCTGTTCTTGGATTTCGAGTTGGCGAGAGTCGCGTCGACGAGTGGCGTCCACCGAAAACCAGTCATCAGCAACGATGGATCAAAACTGCATTTCCAATTGACGTCAGAGCAGACGAGCTCTCCAGCGGTTTCTCGTTGAAGCGTGACAAGGTTCGAGGTACTCGATACTCGGGCGTACGTATGAATATTAATTACACCGCGGGTGACAATCGCCAGGCGATTAGAATTGGAAAGGAGGTACGCGAGCCGGGAGACCCTTGTGATCCCTGCAACGCGACGACGCGCCACCTTCGACTCGAGTTCACCGACCCTCCCCCGCCCCGCTAACCTTTCTCAAACGATTTTCGGCAGAATCGAGTTTGCGAGCCCTTTCCAACCGGAACAGCATTGAGAACAGGCTATTGACGGATCGGTTTCCAGAGTGACCTTGAAGACCGATCGACCCAGCGATCTACGCCCGATACTCTACTTTCCGAGCAGCGGCACGAGCGTCCAACCTGAAATTTCAGCGTTGAATTTTTCGCTCGAAAGATCCTCATCGCGAATATCCGTCTGTCGTCTTCTCTCTCGAGTCGTTCGACGTACCGCACCGACCGAGTCAATTGTTGCACTTGCGACGCAACATTGCGCAGCCCTTTGTCGCGCGTATGTTACCCTGGTACGTGCAAGTACTCTCGCACGAGTTCCCGAGTGTGTCTCGGTGCACGAGAACCCAACGAGGGGAGCACCGTTCGAGCTCCTCCCTCCCAGTTGCATGGGACGCGTTCGGAGCTCGATAACGGGAGGGCCGAGAGCCTGGGCCCGAGATTATAGCCTTTTTCTTGTTTTTTTTTTTTTTTTTTTTTTTTTTTTTTTTTTTTTTTTTTTTTTTTTTTTTTTTTTTTTTTTTTTTTTTTTTTGATTAATATCTACATTTTTAACAAGCGTTCAACGAAATTATGGAATATGAGATTAAAGAGACCGGAAGAATGTCACTTGAGATTGGAAAGCCATCGATAAGAGTACGAGCCTCGGTCTCTCCGTTGATCCATTCGCCGTGAGAATACTTGGAGAAACGACAGTTCCCGAAGAGCCAAACGAGCAACCGGAGAATCGCGAGAGCAGGTAACCGAGATATCTTCGAAGCGAATATCGGTAGATCGGTCTTTGGGCGCAAGCGACGTCGCAAGCTCCGAACGTCCAATCTCGTTGGCTCGCTTCCACCTTTTTCCTCGAGTTCCGGACCAGGAGGAAAACGAGGCTTTTCCGATGGCCCGCCACGCTGGTCCGCGACCGCGGAGCATCGGGCGACCTTCCGGCCCCTTCCGACCCTTTGCCAGGGGGCCTCCAATTAAATTATATCTATTCGCGGAAGAGGGCCAAGGGCCAGGCATCACGAATTTCGATCCCAACCGTCGCGTCGTTTCGTTGACGCACCAACCTCGAATAAACCAAAAGCGTTATTCAGGGTCGACGATGGCCCAGCTTTCTGGATGTTAGACGCCCCCCACCGTTCGAGAACCTTTCCGGCGCTTCGACGACCAATTCCCAGAGGAACCATCGGACGCGACGCGTAGGTATCGGTGACTCTTCGATCGGACACCATTTTCCAGCCAGCGAGTGGTGGTGGGGGGGATCGCTGCTTCTTTGGGTTTCTCGATGGGTGGCTCGACCCGTGAGACTCTCGACTCAAATATCCAACCCGGACTTTGAAGGCAACTGCCGACGAAAGGGCTGCATCTGACGAGTCTCCGATTTTTATTTTACCGGGAAATTTTGAAAATTCGAAAAGTTGTGATTTTTTCAACAGAAAAGTGTGTGTTTCGTCGTTATTGGCTCTTTAGGATTGGCAAGGTTCTGTCGGGAGGTCTATCCAAAGATAGGAAGGGACAGGTAGCCCCCATCCTGTATCCGCCCCGTCGCGCGACCCGCGAGTACCTTCTGCTAGCCTGGGAAACGAAGATCGAACCAATAGACTACCGATAGCTCTTTGAATGTCGACTCTATTGGTTAAACTCCCGTAAAACCCGGCAAGCTCTTGTTGACATCGAGTAATCTCATCCGTTCCGCACAATCGAGTCTCTCCTTCGAGATACTTTAACGTTTCTGTGGTCTATTTGGCTTTCCATCGGCTACTCAATTGCCAATTACTAATTCATTTTTAATATTCATTGGAATTATTGATATTTCGATGAACGAGTGAGCATCTTACTTCCTCGGTAAAGCGTGCCGAGTTTTCCCGGACGTAATTCTGTATAGCTGTATACGCGAGTGTAGAAAAAAATGAATGTTCTCTTGAACGATGAAATTCGTGCTACCTCGAAGAGGAACGAAACGTGGATGTTTTTTTTGGAAAGGGGACAAAGCTCGAGCGGGTTCGGTGTGAGTTTGTTGTACCTTCTCCACCTTGATGAACTCCTCGTTCCGATGTGTGACTCGAAGCGCTTGGCTTTTGTTTTCTCAGAGGCGTTTCGCACAAGACCTTTCCGATCACACGCGTCTATCAGCCCCGAGCCTCTTTCTTTCTTTCTTATCCTTTGTTCTACTTTTTCACTTGGAACCTTCTCGAACCTGGACTCGTCGAAAGGTATTCTTAAATATTTGAAACACACAAATGTCATTTTCTCAACGCTTCCATCACCGAACGGACTTTCCTCGACCCGATACATCCAACAGCGGTAAAAGTCAGGTTAAACGCGAAAGCGATAGGAAAGTTCGGTTTTCCCACTCGACTCATGCTCCTCTGATAGCTCCGGAAGGAGCCGATTGATTGGAAACGCCCGGAAGGATTTCACCTCGACCGAACACGTCCGACCTTCCGTTTATCCACTCGACAGAGACCTCCCCACCGGTCTAACCCACCGATTACACTCCTCCGTGCAATCCTGATAACGAAAAACACCGTTTTATATTTTTCTATCTTTCGTCCAGCGCAAATCCAAAATTATATGATTTTTTCCAAAGCATTTATTGTCATGAAAAAAAAAAACAAAAAAAATGCCACGAAAAATTGACAGGTTCGATAGCGAGTCGTTGAACCCGCCCGAAGATTTTCGTGACAATACTGAGGAGAAAACTTGCGAAATTTGATTTTGAAAATAAATGTATATTCTAAAAATTATATTTTCAATAATTGGCCAAATTTCATGACGAAATTCTTGTAATTTTGACAATTGCCATTTTTTCTGAAATAATCCATGAATTATTTGATGAATTTCGATAAATCATCGTTGTCGTTGTCGTTGTCGTTGTCGGTAGCCTTTTCATCGTTGAGAGATACGGCTCCCAATGGATTATATTTGGCTATCCAAGTTGCGCGTATCCATCTATATTTGTGCGACGAATGCACAGAGAGCTTTCCCCGAACCCTCCGAAGCGAGCTCCCTCGTATTCTGGAGCCCTGATATTTTCCAAGCGTTTCCTTTGTTCGTCGGATCATCGTTATATCGAATAATCGTATTATCGGTGGGTGCGGACGGCCGAGCTCGGTGAATCTCGGGGAGGCAAGGCGAAACCGCGGCGACGCCAAAAGGCTCGACGCGAGCCTCGCCACGGTTCGTTACTACCGAAAGGGTAGCAGGAACGCGATTCTCCTCATGGAATCCTACCAGCTCGGAAACGCCAATTTCATCCCGTTTTTTTTCAACCTATTTCAACATTTTTCCTCTTCAATTTTTTCAAAACGCCCAAATTGTTATCGATTCCATCGATGTTTGTACGAAAAACGTTTAAGAAAATCGACCCAACCTTACGAATTGACGAAACGATTTTTTGACGGCCAATAAAGGTATTTTGAGAAATGCCAAGCATCGATTTATCTTGGAGAAATTTGCTTTTGAAAATGATTGCGAGTGGCTGAGAGGGGCTGCAGGGGGGAGGGGGGCTCGCTCACTGATTACTTCAGTCCGCCCTACGGAGGAACCCGGAGAATCGAAGGACGCGACAGCCCCCCCCCCCCATTTAGAAATTCCCAAATGGGGGAGAGAGCCGAGAAGAATGCCGATTGACCTCTTTCATCGCCTAAAATCCGGCTAACGTTTCTATGAATGCTTCGTAGCCGCCCACGTCGCGTTTATTTTTTCTTGTTTTTTCTTCTCTTCGTCAATTGAAGAGAGAGAGAGAGAGAGAGAGAGAGAGAGAGAGAGAGAGAGAGAGTTTCTGCGATTGTGCGAAAGTACACGTCTCACGCGTCGCTCTGTATTCGCGTCGTACCACCCTCATTGGAAAAGTATTCCATCTTCGTTTATCAAAGGTTGTGCATTTCATTTGAATAAATTAAAGTGCAATTAAAGTTTTATCAAATTTAGTGGACGTATCGAAATTGAAGTTTGGAGAAAGAAAGGGCCCCCGAGTCCCTCGCTCCGGAGATTCGTTTCGACCCGCCGATTCGGGCAAGTGACAATTTCTCTCGGGTTCTCATTTCCTGGTCTCTATCACCGCGTTCCTTTTATGCAAAGCTACCCGTCCGTACACGTGTAAACTCATTAGAAATCAGTTTCTCTCTTTAACCCGGGACACCTCACAGGAAATTATGAAGACGGGGCTTCAGCATTTATTTCCGGAAGGTCAAGTCTCGAAATTTCACTTTTTTCTTCTTCTTCTTCTTCTAGTGGTTAAATACATTTTTCAAAATTGGATTTTCAACAAAATACTCGGAACGAAAAAAAGGAAGATATATTACTTTTACTCAACGATTCGTCAGCCATTGCAAAAATGAAAATAGTACTGGAAATCCTTATAGAAAAAATTGCAAAAGCTTTGAAAACAATTGGACTGTAAAAGTCTGGAATGCGAATGGCCGGACAAACTTTCATTGGGAATGAAGCCAGGCCTGGCTTCATGTTGCTCTGCTACGTAAACCCGAGTTTCTTTTGTCCCCAGAAAAAAAAAGAAAAGAAAAAAAAAGGATCGAAGGCTGTCTCCAGAGGGT
Organism: Ophioninae sp. B BG-2022a; assembly: GCA_030522765.1. Lineage (NCBI taxonomy): Eukaryota > Metazoa > Arthropoda > Insecta > Hymenoptera > Ichneumonidae > Ophioninae sp. B BG-2022a. The sequence continues at coordinate 6,224 of JAPYZJ010007872.1, forward strand.
TCCTCCGATCGTTCGAAAATTCCGTAGTCGACCAGAGTGAACAAAGAGACTCGAGAATAAAAACGTTACTATAAAACGAGGATAAAGTGAGACGAAACGAGGCTCGAGCTTCGCGGGTAAAAAAGGGAGAACGAAAGAAGCGAGGGTGGCGAAACGTTCGTTATTTCTCGAGCCTCATATAACCCTGTGACGCGGAGGAGTTACTCCATTGTCCTCAGCTTTCTTGGGAGACGCTCCGAGACGTTATTTCACACTTTTTTTTGCCCCTTTCACCCCCGAGACCCAAACAAGCCCAAACAAACCCACGTCGATTTTTCTGCCACGAAAATAAATCACTGGATACTTCGCGACACCTTTTCCATCGGGAGTCCAATTCGATGACTCGTATGGGCGACACGAGTGCTCGAAATCGATCCAACGGTTCAACAGGTTAAACAAGTATTTTTACTCGATGAAAATGCAATACTTCTCGTCAGGAAAAATAAACATTTTTCCTAAAAATAATCATTTTTTCCATTTTTTATTTAATTTCATTTTATTTTTATTTCGTTGATCCTCTTGATGTTTTTGTTAATTTTTTTTTAATTTTTTATTTCCATTCAATTTCAATCTTGTATTTTATCATTACTATTATTGTCATTGCAGTTTGGCTTTGTTCGGGTTCATTCGCGTCTGATGGTCCAACAGATGAAACAAACATTTTTACTCGATGAAAATTCAAGATTTCTCGCGAGGTATAATTTTTAAAAAAATCTTGAACGTTACTTTTATTTGTTAAATTTTTTTCATCTTTTCATTCAATCTCAATCTTCTGTTGAAATAATTTATTTTTTATTTACATTTCATTTTAAATTTGTTCGTTTATTACTTTTATTATTATTGTTGTTTGGGCTTGTTTTTGAATTTAGTTTGAAGGAAATTTGACGAGATTGTTTCGGTTGCCAACTCCAGCGCTATTATCCACTCCTTGCACCCCACATCGACGAATTCTTGCCGGCTCATAAAAGCCTGGTAGCAGGTCGCGATAGACTCGGCAATCGAAGCCGCATCGAAAGCCCCGACGTGTACTCGTGTGATCGAGCCACTCGACGCTCATCGGACTCACCAGGCTCCATTTTTGTCGGACGACGACTTCCGGAGTTCATTGCAAAATTCCTACTCGAAATTTGCATCCCGAACAAAATCGACAAAAATATTTCGAATTTTCGAAACCATTTTTCCTTTCGATTTTCCCAATACGTATATTTAATTTTAAATATGTACATATGTATATATATTTCGACGGATCTGAATCCGAATTTTATTACGATTAGATGAATCATCAACGTTGGTACTTTCGCATTGGAAATTTCAAGGCTTCTACTCCAATAATACCGACTGAGAGATAACTCGCTCCATTCTCGTGGTGTCCTAATACAATTGACGTCTACGCGATTTATCTTTCTTCAGCCTGGACAAATTGTATTTGCGGAACCCGACGAGGAAGGAAACGTCAAACGTGAGCTTTTTAGTTTGGGTTTGTTTGGGTTCGAACAGTGGATAAACTTCCCAATATATTCATTGTGAAAAAGGGAAACAATTGTAAAAATGACAATTTACATAGACTCGTATATAATATAATATATTAGCGAAATAAGCAAATATAACCCGGACAAACCTAAACGTATCCATAATACATATTACATATTATATGATATATTTATGTCATATATATATATATAGGAGGAAGCCGAATTGGATACCTCGCTGATTTCCATGATTTCCTGATTGTCATTCGTGGGGCACAGTGAAAAAAATTCTTACGTAGAAACGACCGGAAGATCGTGTATCATCGAAGTAAATTGGACCCGTACATTCTGCATTCCGTATGGGAGGATTAAGGGACACTCCGGGAACATTTAGAGCCCCAACATTCGATACCAAGATTACCGATAACTGTCTTACCTCTCGGGAGATTAGAAAGTCCCCGCCAATGTTCAAGGATCTTTACGAAACTCGTCTTTCGTGATATCCCTACGCGTAGTCGAGTACACCGGATTCGTAGAGTATCACTGATGCGCACAATTCCCGATACGACGATGATGCTTTTCCATCCGATCCTAAGTTCCTAACGTTCTCGAAGGCTCTCAAGCCCCTCGATAGCTTTTTCAAGTTCTTCAAACATATTTGAGATTGTTTAAATATTTTTGAGGGCTTTTTTCGAGGGTCCTTCGAGATCCTTCATTATTCTTTACCGGTCTTGAAGAACCTTCAAGACCGCGGGCTTGTTGGATCCTTTAAGCTTTTCCAAATGATTTCTTCCTCACGAGGGAAGCTTCAGTGTCCCCTTGAAGATCTTTATATTTATTTAAAAAAATATTTATTTTCCAGTTGCGGTTTATCGATGAACAAAGTCCGAGGGGGAGGAAATTTACGGAATTTCACGTCGCCGGTCACCCATGCGATCCTGATAGCACGGACGTCCGAACGATTTGTCTTCCAGTCGGGCTTTTCTCCAGAGATCGTTTAACGGCTGCTGGTTTATCGCTGACTCCTATCGAATCGTCCAATAGAAATCGACTAGAGCCCCAATGGAAGGCGTTTTTATTACGCGTAAATCGTGGTGCACGGTTTCGCCCAGATCTACGAAGGGCGTTGCCCAGCCAACTTCTCGACTACCCAATGGCCTTGATGAAGCCAGCATGATTTCCTGGTTTCGTGTTCCCTCGCGTTACGAAACGTCGTAGCCCATCCCGTTTCTTCGATGGCCCTCGTTACATCGCGCCATTATCGATCCCCGCTTTATCCCAAATTTAACCTTGACCTTGAACACTTATCGACGTTCTTCGTGGTCTCGTCTGTTTCGGTTAGCTTGCCATTTTATCGTCCAACTTCTCATGGCTTCTATTGAATTTTTATCAATCAATTCGTTCAATTGAATCGATTGAATGACCTTGAAAATTTCTCGACATTCTTCACGGTGGAAGAATCTCGGGAGGGAAAAATCTTGCTTTTATCAAAAATGTATTATTAGGGCCGATTTTTCAATCATCGGTTAACTTCCGTCTGAGGAACAAATCATGGCGTGAGCCTACTCGGACTCACCTATTTTTCATTGAGCTCAAAAAAGCGAAAAAACATCGAGATTAAACCTTATTTTTCTCAAGGTCCCGGTGAGCTCCCCCTTAAATTCAAGGGCGTATCAGAGAACGCGTATACTCGAGAAAACGTGCTCCACTCGAAGATGATCGCCCAATTGAATCGGCCCTCGAGTGAATTAGTATTCCTGCGTGGAGACCCTAGGGCTCGAAGGTTCGAGTCTCTTCAGGGTTCATCGAAGAATAGGCACGAATAAGAGGAAGTACAGCGAAAGAGAGACAGAGAAGAAAAACTTTCGAGCAATTCAAAAAACAATTACAAAATAGAAAACAAAGATACAGCGTTTAACAAAATTAATAACGAAATAATCATACGCGTGGCCTAGCAAAAAAATACAATTTTAACAAAAAAAAAAAAAAAAAAAAAAAAAAAAAAAAAAAAAAAAAAAAAAAAAAAAAAAAAAAAAAAAAAAACAACAAAAAAAAAAAAAAAAAAAAAAAAAAAAAAAAAAAAAAAAAAAAAAAAAAAAAAAAAAAAAAAAAAAGCCAAACGAACCCAAACAATAATAAGAAAAAATAATGAAAATTTTGCATTATTCATTCATTGTTTTAAGGTAATTTTTAAAAACAGTTGACTGCAAAGTTAAAAAGCCTGATGTAACATTAAAACTAATTAGATGAGATAATATCTAAACGAAATAAAGTGACTGATCGTCTCGACCTCGTCTCCTTCGACGAGGTCGAAGGAGACGGACGTTGCAATTGGTTTAAAGATAAACGGTTCCAACAGGAACCCATGAGACCTCGCAGGAGTCTCGAGGCTCGATGGGGAAGAGGACAAAGAGCAGCAGGTGTAGTCGGCTGGCGCAGCCAGGGCTACCGATGTTGCCACGGCGTCGAATGGGGATTCGAGACGGACGGCTTTATGCGCCACCGTCGAGGGGCCCTTTACGACCGCTCGACCCTAAAGGGCATACACCTACGCACTTTTATTAGGGAATCATGACGAACGAATGAGTCATCTCACGAGCCAAGGCCCTTTGCACCTTTCCAAGGGATTCCCCCGTGATACAAAAAAACTTGGACGATGCGATTCATCGAAGCCTGGAAGGGTTTGGAAAAACAAAAGTACCAAAGGTACCATCCACCCTTTGCTGCGACGCAATTCAATGCAATTACATATTTCAAATCATTTTTTTTTACCAATACTTATTTTTTTTTTTTTTTTTTAATCACCGTAAAACGTATTTGCATAATTGTCGAGAATTTTTATTTCTTAAAAATAATGATAATAATGATCAAATGAAATAATAAATTCAATTGAATTTTCATTCGATTTTAATTCAGTCAAGTAAAAATATCGACGTAATTTCATTAATGAAAAAATCGAATGTGATATATTTGTTTCGATAAATCAATGAAATATGATGAACGATCGAGGAGAATAATTGTATAAAATTAAATGAGGTAAAGTGAAATATTGGTGAATTAAAGGACTCTCGAGTAAAAATAGGAGTAAAGGGATTTTCGTAAAGGGTTGAAAAATTTTGGAAAAGCCTCGAACGAGGGGGGATGAACCATCCCCCCCATCTTTTATCCCCATTTCTGTTGCCAAGGGGCGAGCCAAAGTGAAAGCCAAATCGATTAACAGAAATAACAGGGATACATAAGGGGCAAAAGATGGCTTAGATTTTCAAGGACTCGTTCGTGGCGGAATCGGACGTGTGGCGTGGAGTACGAAGCGGAGAAGGGCTCGTCCAAATAAAACAATAAACTCTGTAGGACTGAAGGATCGGGGAAAAAAACTGGAGCTGGAAAACAAGCTCCGCGGGGTGGCACGCGAAATCCTTTCGGCCAAATAAAGAGTCCCAATTTACTATCGCTTGTTATCTAATATTCACCGTAAAATATATCATTGCTATTGTTATCGTTATTGTTATTGCTATTGCATCAATAGATTTTTATTAGTTTTACATCGACGGAAAAATAATAAATAAAATGAAAAAAATATATTGGAAAATATATCGTAAAAGTTGGAGCGACGAATCAACATGACCGATCCATCATTGACTGTCCAACCCTGGCACCGGACTGGCGTCCGTATTATTAATTTTTAGGCTAAAGCTCTGTGGACACGATATCGAACGAGTCGCCCGTTCACGGCAGACCCGGCAAGCACCCCAAGATCCTCCGGGGACTCTCCGAAAAGGGCTCTCCTAGCAGGATACCATGATCCCGGAGGAGGATCATTTTAGGAATCCCTTGGAGTCACGCACCTTTCTTTCCCCCATTAATCCAATGGTGGTACGCGTTCCGTCCCCGCGGCTTCCTCGATCCCGCGATATTTCTCTCGTACACCTACCGCCGCCGCCTCGACGACTCTCGTTCGCTCTTACGAGAAAAAAGAAAAAAACGTTGCTTCGTACTTTCTTTTTTCGAGCTCGAAGATTCGTATCGTTTTTCGAAAATTATTATTTTATTTACATTTTTCGACATTTTCTTGTATTTTCGAATTTCTCGAAAATTTTCCAGAATATTCCCAAACTTTCTTCTCAAGTATAAAAAATTATCTTGCAGAGAAAATCGTGACGAAAAAACAAATGCACTTGATTCCTCGAACCCTAATTTGAAATAAAATGCAATTTCTTCAATTTCAATTCAACAGATTCGAGGATATTCGACACTTTGCTCAAAGATATTCAAAATTTAATTGTAGATACATTTAACAATTTTTACACTTCTACAAAGAGCGTTAAAAATGAAAAAACAAATAAATAAAAAGTGAGAGCGTGGAAAAACAAAGTATGGAGGATAGTCCGGCTCGACGAGTACGAGTGAAAGAGCAGCTAGCGCAAAAGGGGCGGAAGACAAAGGGGAGGTTCGTTCGTAAGCATCGGCTGATGGAAAAAGTGGAAAAAGAGGCAAAACCGACCTCCCTCCCGATCATATTCTCCTGCTGAAGAAATCAAGTTTGTTTTCTACCTACAAGTTTTTTTTTTCCACGTTTGGAAGATAATCGACGAGTGCACCGGAGAACTTTGATGCAATTTCCGCGCGGTTGAGAGTCGTTGTCTCGCCACGTGGGTAAACCGAGTTGAACGTAACGAAAGTAAACCGAAGTTGCGTAAGAACGATGGGACGATGGGGCAAACGGGTCATCACGACCGGATGGCCCTTCGAGGGTACACTTTCGAGCAAAGGGTTAAGACTCCACAGACTTAGACGTGTCGTTGGGATCATCAGGAGTACACGTTGCTCGAAGGGCCATTCTATATTGCGAGGAAACCTCCAGGAGCTTCCTGGAGCCGCGAGACCTCATCACGGAGATTCTCGCGTATCCCTCAATTTTTAGCTGACCATTGCTCCAACGATCCGCTCGGTGACGAAAAAATTGCATTTTGCAAATGACAATTACATCGAAATACTAAAAAAAATTCGTCAATATTCTCATCGATTGATCAATGGATGCATTACTTTATCAATTAATATATTAATATTTGTTTATCGTTTACTTATTTGTTTATCGTTTACGTATTTGTTTATCGATCGATCAAAGTTCATAAAAGTTCGATCGGCAAAACAGGAAGCGGATCGGAGCTCGTAATCGAGGCTCCCGAAGGGTTGCCCTGGCTCTCGGTTACATGTAAATAAATGGGGATTCGATAGGGCATCGTCACAGGGCACCACGAGCGTCGCGGAGGGTTTTACCAGTGAGGAGAAGTAATCCCTGCCCCGTTGGCCGTTCTCGCTAATGGTCGTGTAGCAAGTGTCGGTGTGCGCTGTCGGCAACCCTCCGTACCATTCGGGATACACGTATATACATGTATACGTGTGTAACTTTGCAGTACTCGCCTCGATGGATGCGGGGCTGGCTGATTTCCGCTCCGGCTCGTGAGCTCTCCCCCTTTAACGTCCGATCTCTTCGCCCTTTAATAGTCAAAGTGGGAGAGGCCGAGAGAAAGAGAGGAAAAAAAACCGGGAGATGATCCTATCGCGATTATGACAATGATAGCCACGAGGATTATTCATTTTTCATAAACTTTCATTTCGACATGTATCAAACGAAAGTGAACGCGACAAATGACACTTTTTAAAAATAAAATGTACGAATAACCAGGAAAATTTATGAAAATAATAATTATTGTTTATTATTTCGATAAATGTTACGATAAATGTTACCAGTCGGAAGAACACCATTTCTTTTTCAACGATAAATAATAATTATTATTATTATTTATCTTCATAAATGTTCATTACCAATACTCGTCGTTATTATTGTTATTATTATTATTATTATTATTATTATTATTATTATCATGGTTCTGTAATAATATTTTCTTGTTTCGTTGTGCAAGAAGGCTCGGGATAAATTTCACGAATAAGCGATAAAGTTGATGAATAAAAAGAAAAGCTACTTTCTATCCGCATTCGTTAGGCGTATAGCCGCGCGCGCTCGAGGGAGGCCACGCCGATTTTTATCCTTCGCCGGCGTAATGCCAAAAGTTTCGAGTTTCCGGCTTTCGTAATGGGAAATCACGTTTCCGAAGACGGCGCTTACAACTTTCGTTGCATTTGCATGAGAATACACGGAGCGAATACAAAAGAGCTGCGTTCCTCCGGCTTATTGGAATACCGTTGCCGGCATTTCAAGAATAGGTACAATTATTTTTTTTCTTCCACCGATCGAATAAATTTCCCCCCACGAATATCAGCGATTTTTTACCAACATAATTTTCGTTTATTTTCACGAATCGAATGATTTTTGGCCGAGAATTAAATGGTTTTTTCAGTCATAGAGAGAATGATTTTTTCAGCCGAAACGAGTAAACACAAGCTCTGAACCGAACGACCACAATTTCCCGTATCTACCTACGATCTCTGTGAAATTTTGAGTTTCGCGTTTCCCTGCCTCGTGATGACTGCGATTGAAACGCGTGCGAATCGACTTCGAATACCGAGGCAAACTCGTGTCCGTACACCGAGCGAGGCGGCCACCGAGTACGATAGAAACTTTACCCGAGATACGCGTACGTCGCGAAACAACACAACTGCCTCATGGCTATCAAGGATTCAGAAGGCGTCAGGAGCAACGCGAGGGACGCTCCTGAACAACCGTGGAAACACGTCCGAACGGCGATCCACTCGTTTCGTTATTTCTAGTAATCTCTCTGGGGGAACGGTCGTCCAGTCTCCAATGGTCTCTGGGGAAATAGGCTATCTCTGCGGTCCCTGGTCTCTGGGGAAAATCATCGTTCGGTCGTTTGTAGAAACGGCGATCCAGTACATTCTAGAAAAATGGTCGTCCAGTTATGTCTATTCAATTATTCCCAGGAAAATTAATATCCCGGTTATATCGGGCTAAACGAGTCCACCGGTTTCTAGGAACGTTCGAAGGCGCCCAGGGACGTCTAGTTTTTTTTTCTTCTTTTTCTTCTTTTTCTTCTTTTTCTCTTTCCTTTTTCTTCAAGGCACGTCCAGTGGTTTCTAGTGACGTCTAGTTCTCTTCCAGGGAATGATAATTCTTTCCCGCGGAAAGTAAAGAACTCACTGGACACTGGAATGTTGATTCGAAAAATCCCTAGAATTAAGACTGCAGCAATTATCACGAAATTAAATACGTTTTCCGGATCAACTTCCGGATCATCAAAGTTTCCGCATCGAGAAGGGAGGCTCTTTCCTCGCGAGGTTCGCCAAATCCCTTTCCGGAGCTACCAAGTTGAAGACCGAGAGTGCGAGGCTCCGAGGGGTGAAACATCCCTCGACGCGGACGTTGATGAGAAATCTTTAGGGGTGGAAAGTATCAGGACCGCATACTCAGGCTGGAGGTTATTGCGACGACCGACCGTTCAATGTCCCGTCCCGTCCCGCCCCGTATTTGGCTGTACAGACGTATAGGACAATGGGGCTTCTCGCGCGAGTACGAGGGACGCACGAGGGACGCACGAGGGACGCACGAGGGACGCACGAGGGACACACGAGGGATGCTGAGCTCGCGCAAGGTGCGCACTCGAGACCCTCCCCTGAGCGATACGACGACCGGCTTGCTACACGGAATTTATTGTCCTCGGGGCTACGTTGTCCCGAGTACCTTACTCGCGCCCTTTTAATCACCCTTCCAGTCGCCCAGTTCCACCCTCGGATCGCGCTCATCAATCAATCAATTATCAACTATTGTTCCATGCTGGATCGTATTTCTTTTGATTTTCGTTTGAAAATTCTCATTATATTATTCAGTTAATATAATACCAGTCCATTCAATCGAGTGCAATAATTTACGTTAAATGATAATAATATTACATATTTATCGTAGATATCGATAATATAATTGTAATAACATTCTCGTTATATCATTATTATAAACGATCTATTATTAAAATTGAACGTCCACCGACGCTTATCCAAATAATTAACGACTCGTGCGTCCTCGTGTTTGTTTTTTCGTTTGTTTGTTTGTTTGTTTGGGTTAAAGCGAGTGTAGTTGTTTAATGAATAATCGAATTATTTAACAGACTTTAATTCGCAAATTAAATACGATAGTTCGATAAATGATGAAAAAATAATCACTATTCAATGATTAATAGAAAAGAATTATCAAGACCCGACCACTCCAGCCATCCAACGAGTTTTTGTTGTTGTTTTTTTTTTCGAATTTCCGCGGGGGGCCGATTCCGCGTCGCGAGCGTTAAAAGCTTTGGACCGAACAGCGACCAACGATCCGTTCGACAATTCTGGGAATTAAACGCGCCAAGATATATATTTTTTTCTTTTTGTTCGTCCGGGCAAAAAAAAGCCAGAAGGAAAAAGCTCTTTGAAGATCGTCGGTACAGGGTTGTACGCGTATATTTCTCGTTGTTGCTGAAATGATAAATTGGGTGAGATATCCCCTTGAACTCCTCCCTCTTCGCCCCTCGTCGTCTTGCCTCGGCGAGACGACCGAGACGAGCTAATCTTTGCGTCTGACCAGAACTCTGGCCTGTATATACAGGCTCCTTCAAAAGTACCAGTTTCTCACCTCTTTCGTTTCCCATCCGTATTCAAAAATAAATATCTCGGCGAAAAAAATCGTACGCGAATTTACCAAACGGTCTCTCAAAGCGGATTAATTGAGCTTCGTTTGCCATTTTTTATTTCATTTTTACGATTTCTCTTTCCGCCCGCCGCGTCATTTTGAAAACGACCCTTTTTTTCACGATTTTTCAACTGGTCGAAAGTGCACGCTTGATTTTTTTTAAATTGTCTTCTCAACGTTTAACGAGAAGATCGTTCAAAGAGACATCTTTGGCCTTGGTTTTCTTATTTTTCATTAATGTTGCCATTTTTTTTTACTGAAAACAATATCAAAATCCAAAATGAAAAGATAACCTCTGGAAAACCTGATTATCCGGAATCGTTCCAGAGCTGCGTTTTCGTTCGGAGTGACGCACGAGACGTAAAAAAAATCGTAAAAATTCAATGAAACACGCTAATTGAAGCTGAATTCGTCAGGTTTGAAGGCTCGTTTGGTGATACGGGGCTCTTGTCCGGGTGAAACACTGAAAAATTGTCCAATACTTTTGAACGAGACTGTACATCTAGATATCCCACTCTGAGTGTACTTATTTATTCGTGCGTTTGTATAATTATATACTGAGCCGTATCGCGGCTTCTTATCCAGAAACTTGGTGAACGCATCACGGGATTTTGCCGGAAGAGAGAAGGGAGACCCGAGAGGAGTAAAACGTGACAAGCCCTCGTTGTATCGACGCCGCTGCAACTCGCGTTACGTCTCGTATTCCAATTTCGCTGATATTCACACGAGACTCGGCTCGATCGGTGAAATTTTATCCATTTTCTGGTAAACGGGAAAATTGTCCCAAACAGGCCCTTGGGACCTTTGGACTCTTCGGCGTGACCGGAAAACCTTTGTAACGCGTGCAGGCAAATTTTTTCCTATCAGGACTATTTTCAATAAATTCATTTTATCTGCTCATCTGTTTATCGTTTATCAACCAAACTTTCGTATTTTTGCCATTTTAGAAAGAAAAAGAGATTATATAAAAACATAAGTTAACCCAAACAAACAAACAAAAATATATCTCGATAAAATATGAAATATGAGAAAAGAATTTTTTTAAATAAATAAAATATATTAAATGTACAATATATCATAAAAAAATCTATATTTCAATTTTTATAAAAATTTATACTCTTTTAATAAAAAATCAAAACTAGCAAATAATAAATGAGAAACACGAGAGTGTACCATCGGGTATCACGACTCGTACCAAGAATCGTGAGTTCTAGATCCGTGTTGGTTTTTTATTCTTATTTTTTGGCGCGTAAGAAGACGGCGTCTCAATCGCAAAACGTTATTATCTCGAGACGGACTTGCGTCAATCGATTTTTCCTAGTGTGTTCTCGCTCTCTCTCTCTCTCTCTCTCTCTCTCTCTCTCTCTCTCTCTCTCTCTCTCTCTCTCTCTCTCCCGTACCCCAACTCTCCAGACAACACCAGTTAAGATTCAAGATTCTGGGAGCTCGGACGTCCCTTGAAAGTTCTGGTTTGAGGAAGAGACTCGATTGCTTCGACAAAGTCACCAAAGAATTGACTAATCGAAAAATAAAAAATCGTGACGATCCTCGCGATCCGAGGATTTCATCTCCGTGCGTGAAACGGAAGTGAGATCCGTGACAATGTGAACGAAGAAAGAAGATACAAGTGCAAGACGATTCTTTTGCACCATTAAAGAAAGATTTTTATAAAAAAAAAATACATTTTTTTAAATTACATAATTTTGTGTAATTATTGAGTGTGAACGTGAATTTGTTGATTCGACGGTGGATCGAGGATTTTACCAAACACACGCGAATAGAATCGATAGAAAAATAAATCACGATGTTTCTCAACGATACGATGGTCGTGCTGATGTACACGGCCAATATGATGGCGACTATGCCTAACGACACCGACACCCAAAAAGGTACCAATGTCGGATTCAATCGCCCAAATGTCACCACGACGACTCTGTCACCGGAAGAGGAAGAGAATCAGTTTGATTTCGAGGATGGTGAGTTATTGTTTTTTTTTACGAGTCAATATTTTATATCTTTTAAGTATAAATCAAATTTCAATAACGCATAGACGAGTTTGAAAAAATTGAAAAATACTCTTACAACATTTACAAAATTCCCTTGGTTGTTGTTAATTTTACGAATTATTACATTCTTCGCGTTGACAAATTTCGTCTTACAATATTTGAAAATATTAAAAATCCAACAGTTGTCGAAATTCGATATTTATGAATAAAATTGTGTCAACGGCATTTTGAAAACGTTATTTTTCAGATTGTAATTGACACGTGGAATAATTGAATATTGCTGGAATATAAAATCGTACGATAAACTTGGAGTATCGTAGATCCTTGACCCTAATTATTGCTGCGCTCATAACGAACTGGAAAAAAAAAAGAAAAAAAAGAAAAAAAAGAAAAAAAAAAGAAAAAGAAAGAAAAAACGTAGATAGACGAGTCGGGCATCTTCGGTCGGTACTTGTTCGACGTTTCCGCGGCTACAGCTACGTCGCTCAATTTTATCGGAGGCCACAATTCCGAATGTACCCTTGAACCGAAAAGAGGCTTATTTACCGTCTTTGCGTCCGTACTCCACATAAATACGCTTATAATCCGCGTTGCCTCGATTACTCAGTTAATAAAGATTTTTATTTTCATCTTTTTAAATAAAAAGTCGCTTTTTATTTCCGTTTTTAAATGAAAAGTCGGATTTCATTTTCGATTTGATGAATAGTCATTTTTTGAAAATAATTTCGTTCGTTTTCTGTAAAGTGTTTAATAATTGAATGATGCATTTAGAATGGTACATGTGGCGATGCTACAGGCCCTACGGTTGTTTTTACATCGGGGCTCCTTGGTCGGGTGAAAATCGTCCGGTTTCGACTTTTCCGGCTCGACCGGATGCCGTGGATCCGCATTTCATGCTCTACTCGAGATCTCACGCGGAGGATCCCCGCGAGCTCGTTATCGACAATTTCGACAGTATACAACGATCTCCATTAAAAAACAGCACGAATCTCTATTTCATCGTTCACGGATATCTCGACAACGGTGACAAAACATGGATTTTGGTAAGCGTCAAAATCGTCTATAATGATCAATTATTAAAAATGCATTATCACGAAAATAATTCAACGGTTGAATAAATCCGAAATTAAACAAAAAAAAAAAAAAAAGAAAGTAATTAGTCGGGAATCAATGAACGAAAATAGATGAAATTTCGAAAGATTTCGGCTCGATTCGCGTTTCAAATAAAAATTGGTAGGTATTAATTTTCAGAGAACGAAAAACGAATTGTTGATCAGGGAGGATTGCAACGTGGTCGTGGTGAACTGGATCGGTGGTGCTGGACCACCGTATCCGCAGGCAGTTGCAAACACGAGATTGGTCGGTGCAATGTCCGCGAGAATGGCTGCGCAATTGATAGAAATTGGGGGAGTTTCGGTGGAGAAAATTCACGCGATAGGTCATAGCCTGGGTGCTCACACGTGCGGCTATATCGGTTATTACCTTCGGATTCAATACGGTTATGTACTCGGTCGTATCACAGGTGAGAACGATTCCTCCCAATTCGTTTCGTCACTACCCGCTCGACTACAGTCGTTCTTCCTTCGTCAACTATTTCATTATTTTATCATCCTCATATACGAATATACACTACCTACCTACATAGTGATAAAAATTACAACCGTTCGCTACAATTATTATAATTATTATAATTGTTGAATCATCGTTACCTATTGACCTTTCATCGAAGTTAACGAAATTCAAAAAATTCACAAAATTCACGATCGAGCATCGAACGAGGAGAGTGCGATTCTCGCCCCCCCCTATATTCCGCTCTATTTCCGTTGGCGAGCGTTCGATGGGTCAGAGCCGAGTAACGAGAGACGGTTCGGGTGGCGTTAGACGCGAGCTATCGATTCCATCGAGAATTACCAGGATAACAGAAGGGATACAGGCTAAAAGTGTCCAAGAGTGCTCTCATCCATCGACCGGAAGCCACGTCTGAATCTCCGACCGTTTGCTTTTTTCATGAATTTTTTCTTTATCTAATTTTACGCGTATTGAATATTTGGATTTTTCACCACATTTTCCAAATATTATAGTTTGCATCTTTGGAAAAATTTTGTGATGCTTATTATACAAGTTTGAAAAATGTGTTCGTTGCGTTTCAGGTCTCGATCCGGCCGAACCCCATTTCAGCAACACTTCGCCAATGGTCAGATTGGATCCAACGGACGCAGCGTTCGTGACCGCGATTCACACGGATTCCAGTCCGTTCATGAGCGGAGGCTTGGGCATCAGCCAACCCGTCGGGCACATCGACTTCTACCCGAACGGGGGTCGCAATCAGCCCGGCTGTAACCATGGCGTATTGAATTCCATAACCCTCGAACGTGGCAGTTTTTTTCGGGGTGAATACGCTCTCCCAGTTGTAGCAATTTTTAAGGGGACGGAATAATGGATGAACGAAAAGATCGGGCTCTTTCGAAAAGTCATCGTTTCTCACAGTAACGAGTGTATAGATAAAACTGTAACGGATTTACCGTAAGAAGGAAACAATCGTGAAAGCCTCTTTTTCTCTTTCTTTCTTTCACAGGAATCAAGAGATTCCTAGGCTGCAATCACATCAGGAGCTACGATTATTTCATCGAGAGTATAAACACCAAGTGTCCTTTCCTGGCTGTACCGTGCGCGTCTTGGTCGCGTTTTTTGGAGGGCGGTTGTTTCGATTGCGCGCATCAGTACTGCCCGAGATTCGGATTTGACGCTCAGCCCGGGAATTATCACGCCTCCGTTTACCTGTTAACGGGTTCGGAAAAACCATTTTGCAGTGAGTCGAAGAAAAAATCACGTTGCCACTCGAAAAACGATTTCTCAAGGGGTTGGGGGCTTTTCTTTGAATTTAATGTTTTTTAATCGTCGCACCCCCTCGAGCCTCGACGTTTGTCCGATTTTAGAAGGCCATTATCGCGTGACGATAAACATCTCGAGAACGGACGAGTCCGTCGTTCACGGCGGCGAAGTTGGAATGTTCGTTCTTCGGGTGATCGGGCAGAACGGCAAAACGAGCGAAAAAATGCCGCTCAGCGCGAATTCGGAATATTACGAGCCAGGCACCACCCACACTTTCGTTCTACCCGGCGATGTCGTCGGCATCGCCGAAGCCGTCGAAATCACTTGGGAGTATCAAGCCTCGGTCTTCAATCCGCTAACTTGGAGGCTCCTCCATACCCCGAGAACGTACATCGACTCGTTGACGGTCGACAGCCTTGAGTCCGGACGGAGGTCAGTTTCTCCCGGTCTCACCGGGATCTTTGTCTCAAATGATTACCTACCACGCGAGACGCCCCTACCTCTTTTCTTCCTTCCTATTTATCTTTCGATAAACGATGCGTTATCCTCCTCGCTCGCGCCTTTTCGTCGAAAGTTTTACAACTTTTTACAACTTTTTACAACTTTTTACAACTTTTTTATACTTTCCAGGACGCTTAAGAATTTTATTAGAACGATCTCGAATTTTTTACCGAAACACTTGAGAATTTTCTACAACGTTTCCAAACAGCATTGATCGAACATTCCAGAATACTGGAGAAACTTTGAGAATTTCGAAAAAACTTTGGCAAAGTCTCGGAGAGTCTTTCGAGTTGCAAGCTCGAGGACCGTTCGCGAGGATAATACGATAATACGTACGAATTATTCTTTCATCCGTACAGCATTACGGTGTGCACCGACGAGACGGGAGCCCTCATTGCCAACGAACCAAGAATTTTGACAACGGACAATTGCCATCCTGTCGGCACAAATGCCCTGGCGTCGGGACAGGCGTGAAAGAGAATTGAGCCGAGGCGTCCTAGCGCCGAACAGCAACCGTTCCAGTCAAAACGAAATTACGAATTCGTATTGTCGCAATACTCCTCTTAAGAACAATTGGAATTATTGATTATTTTCAATACGATTATTGTTAATATTGGACACGTTTTGGCGAGCATTTTTTCTCCGTACAGCCTTCCCATTCAATGATTTCGAAACTCGAGAATAGAATGCGTATCGACCGGTTCGAAATTTTCGAATGTTTGAAAAATTCTAAAATGGTCCAAAACATTCGAAAAAATACGACAGACATTCTGAAAGACGCGAAAACATTCGAAACTTGTCTAGATAATTCTGCAACGTTTTTACAATATTCCGAGACATTCCAAAGCGTTCTGAAATTTGCTGCAACACTTGTAAAAATTCTCTTGAGAAATCATCGAGTTTCGAAAAAAATGTATAATCGTCGTAATTCGATGGTACGGATGGTACGGAAGACGCACCCCCGGACGGATATAGGGTACCTATAAGCCCGGTGGACAAACGCGATTCACCGGGCAACGCTCACCGGTGAGTGAATACGGAGCGAGCGAATTGGCCGTGCACTCAGTCAGGCACCGGCCTTCCTGCATCGCGGATCTCAAACCGTCCTCCCTCTCGTTCGCTTCTGTCATAAATATTCGACGAGTTCGGTACATACGTGTCTGGGGCTGTACGTGTTCACACGTGCGTACGCAATCTTCCTCAAAAGTATTGGGCAGCTTCTAAGTTTTCTATCAAACAAAAATCTCAACTCGAAAAATCCAAAAAATCCAATATCTCGCCGAATAAGAATAGTAAAATATTTGTTCAAAAAACAAAACTACAGCCAATGCTTTCTCAATAAAAATTCTCGCCACTCAACGGTCATATCGCTATTTTTCAAATGCAAGCACGCCATTTTCCACCGTCCAAAAATTCAAAAGTACTATATTTGGCTATTGACGAACGATTCTTTTTCGCGGAGATATTCAATTTTTCGTCCGAATAGAAAACTCGTCGAGTTCCTAATAATACTTTTCAACGAGACTGTACGTATGGGCAAACAAGTGTGCTCGGCTGTACGTGTAAAATACCGTTGCCCGTCGTGTTACTTTCACACGACGCGAACTAGGCTCCATTGAAGGTTCCATTAGCCATCCAATCAACAACGAAAACAAAACTTTTCATTTTTCTTCGACGATAGGCGTTTTTTTTTTCTCTTCTCTTTCTTTGTTCAATTTCTACAGGCTGTGGATCGAGAGTTGGCCACGTGAATAGCGATCAACGACCAAAAGTTCAAGTTTAATGCGTCGAAATGTTAAAAAACGCCTGATAAAATGACCAAAGGACAGACAGGTGTGAATTAATTTCACTTGGAACGTTTAAAGTGCCATTTAACCGTACCTAAATAGCAATTTACGATAATTGCATCTCACCTAATAACGTTATTCAATTAATTACGGTGGAAATCACGTGACAAGACGAATCGATGAAAACACAGGAGAAACGTGCCGGCTCTGACATGACCGAGTCGATTTGAAGAAAAGTAAGTTTTTTTGTAAATACACATTTTCAATTAAAGAGTAACATTGAAAAGGGTCAATTGTGGAATTTTAGATTTATCGCTCGATTCAAAAATCCTCCAAATAAATTTCGATAATTTTGCAAAATAAATTTAACAGATTTATCAAAATTAATGATTTTAATAAACTCACCAGACGAAAAGAAACTCGATATATCGAATTGCAAAAGTTGGCCTTGCAATTCAAGTCGACGAGTTCGTCAATATTAATAAACGACAAATTGTTGACAAGCAATAAACAATCAATGAAAAATAAATAATAAGAAAATAATAAAGAGTATTCTTACGATTATAATTTGTCACCTACACACGAGCGTTTGCATATGCAGAGGTAAAAGTAATTGATTACGAAAGACATTTCATTTGGCTGTCGGGTCGCGTGTCAATAACGTGGGTCCCCGCTGCATCTCATTAATCAAATGCAATCTGTCAAAGATACATTTCAATCGGCGCTTGCACGTGACGAGATTAGGAATTAACTCTGCAATAGGAAAAAAAGGAAATCCTCGGACGAGATTAAAGATGCGTTTTCAAATTATTCCTAATTGATTGATCGTTTGAATAATTTTAAATCCTTTTTAAATCATTCGAAATTACTCCAAATAATTTCAAATGATCCGAAAATAATTCGAAAAATGCTAAAAAAAATGCCCAAATCATTCTAGAATAATTCTAAAACTATTCTACCATCGATCTTGAATTTTCGATATTCCTAGCAATTGTTTTATTCCGATCCAGGAATATCCAGAAAGCCCTTGGAAAAATTCTCTTTTCGATGATAGCTCAGCACGTCGGTCGATCCAAGAGTGCACGCGTAGTCGCGTCGAGGGAGGACGTAGAAATTCCTTAGTTGAACAGGCTCGTACGGGTAACGTGTATGAAAAATGTGCAAGCCCGTATATATATATATATATATATATATATAT